>PVKB01005422.1:0-61087 GCA_004027205.1 Ctenodactylus gundi
AAAGAAAAGAAAGAAAATCATTCTCTTTTATGTTTATAAAAGATTGGAGTGTTTTCTCCTTAAATTTTTGATAAAGCTCAAAGCTCACTAGTGAAACTATCTTGCTGGTTAATATTTTCTTTCTGTAAAGATTTTTAGCAGTTAGCATCCTTTTAATACAGAATACTATTTTCATTTTTTTGAGACACTTTGGAACTTTATTTTTTTGAGGCATGGTCTCACTCTGTAGCCCAGGCTGGTCCTGAACTCACTATGTAGCCCAGGCTGGCCTTGGACTCATGGCAGTCCTCCTGCCTCAGCCTCCTGAGTGCTGGGATTACAGGTTTGTGCTACCACACCCAGCTTTATATGATGCTGGGGAGGCGAACTCATAGCCTCACACTTGCTAGTCAAGCACTTAAACCACTGTGCCATTCCTCCAGCTCTGCTTTGGAACATTTTATAAGAATGTAAATTTTCAGACTTATTAGCACACAGGCTAGGAGTGTAAGCATGTGCTTAACGTATAAAACTCTGGGTTCCATTCTCAGGATCTAAAAGAAAAAGTTATCCTCACAAAGCTGGTAGTGGTTTATTACTTTCATAACCTGTAGTGTGTGTGATGAAATGCCTGTATTTATTCTTACTCTTGTGTATTCATGTCCTCTCCCTCTCTCACTTTACTGCTAGCCTTTTCCAGAGGGCAGCTTTGATTTTAACTGTCTCTTATTGGCTGTGTTACTTTCTTTAAATTTATTTATGCCCTTTAAATCTCTCTTGTTATCACTCATTTGGTTGTCTTTGGGTCCTGTTTTTCTAACTTCTGTAAAGGCGTGATTACCTTTACTCCTTCCAGGTTGGATATTTTTGCATTTTTGTCTTCTCTTTCATAGAATAAGCATTTAAGAATGTAAATTTTTTGACACACTTTCTGGATATTGTCCAGCTTTTATTAGGTAATCCCATTGTTGTTGTTTAGTTCTAAATATTTTATAAGTTCTACTGTGATTTCTTCTTTGAAAAGTACACTTTTTAGTTTGTAAACATATGAGGGTTTTTCAGTTTATTATTATGTAATTTCATTTTGGTGTGAAAATGAATATTCAGTTCTTTGAAATTTGTTTGACATGCTTACATCTAATGTAAGCATGATTGAATTTCTGTTGTATTCCAAGTAAGCTCAAAAACAGTGTTTATTCTATGATTATTGGGTATAAAATTCTAATGAGTAAAGTTTGTTCATTATGTCAAATTTGTTAATCATGTTGCTTAAATCTTTTCAAAATTTATTTGTTCAAAATTATATATACTTTATTGAGACAATGACAACTTATTCTCATGTAGTGACTCTCTTTATTAGTAATCATTTTTTCAGTTCTATCTTTTCTTCTAGTAACATCTTTCAGTGTCTTTGAGGTATCTTTTAGGGTTGTGCGTGATATAACTTTTCCCAAATTTTATTTTTACCCTTTCAGTGTGAAGTTTTGAGTATGTTCCTTGTAATTTTTAAGGTAGATATTAAAACCCTAACCTGACAGCCTTTCTTTCGGTTGGCAGGATTCGTGAATGTAAATGTATTACTATAATATCATTATTGTAATTAGCAATTTTTAAGTTAGAATTAAATTTGATTTAGGTTATTATAATGATTGAAATTGTTACTGGAAATAGTTGGAGTTTTCTTCTACTTTATTTTGGGCTATTTCTTTAAAATATGCCTTTATTTATATATCTCACTCTAGTTACCCTTTCTTCCATGAGTAACTAAACTAATACACTCATGGTGTTTCTTTTTGTTAGAGTATATTCTTGAAAAGTAATCAGTGTTTTCTTTGTCTGTTTTATGCAAGCGTTGCTATGGACAACATCTCGCTTGTCCATTTTCTCCTGGGATGGACACCTGTGTTGCCTTCAGGTCTCTGCCACTTTATGTGCTCCTCCTGCTCCCCGTTTGGACTTGGATAAGGATTTCTTTATACCTGGGATGCTGTTGTGTCACCAAAAGTTACATGGATCTTCACCAGGATTGGTGTGTTAAAGAATCCAGTGGTTTTGACACGCTAATTAATCTCTTCATTTTCATTCAAGTGTCTGTCTTTACGTGGGATTTGAGTTCAGAGACATTCTGATTAGTTTGCCTCTTAGTTAAACTTAAGACACCTACTTTTCTTTAGGCCTGAAAAGAGTGGTCATATGGCTGTACAGTATTGGGGAAGCAGCTGGAGGAGGTAGAGATTTGGTGGTGTACAGATTTCCAGCTAGCCTTCTTATTTTGAAGAGAACCTGTCACCCCTTTTCCAGATGCTCCAGGAGTCTCTAATCCTTGGCTGTTCCTGCTATTCTGTGATTCCATTTTCCTTGTCCTAGGGTAAAATTGACCTCAGATTTTCTCTTTTCTTCTCTTCTTTTCTTTCTTTTCTTTTCTTTATCTTTTGCAGTTTTGGGGGTTTAAACCAGGGCCTTTGTCCTGAGCTACATCCCTATTCTTTTTTGTCTTGAGACTGGGTCTTACTAAGTTGCTTAAGCTGAACTAGGTCCCGTGATACTTCTTTTTCAGTCTCTCAGAGACCTGAGATTATAGGGATATGCCATCAGGTTTGTCTCAGAGAGAGAAAGAGATAAAAGCAAGGCTATCTCCACATCTACTTTTTGTTATAAATTTATGTGCAATGAAGTTTAGGACTCAGAGTTAAGAATTAGAATCTGAGTTCTTTGTTGATTCTTATTTGCATTGGATCTTTATATTAAATATTGTAGGTAAAGTGGTAGTCTTTGAGGTGTTTGGTCTCTTTCTGAAAGAGTAGCCACTAATTTTATTTGGTATTTATCATTTCATATATGTCTATATATTTTAGTAAATATTTATGCATTCATAAAATTATGTATTTGGAAGTATATATAAATGGCCTACACGGTCACACTGTACATGTCTGTCTCAGTCACATTTTTGTTGCTGTGACTCAATACCTGACACACACAAATTTAGGAAAGGAAAGGTTTATTTTAGCTTGCAGTTTCAGATGGTCACAGTCCATTCAGGGGCGGCTGGCAGCAATTGAAGTACATGGCAGAGAGAGAGGTGGAGGCAGCTTCTCAGGACATCACCAACAGGCAGGCAAGTGAGACTAGTTGAGACTAGTCCAAGTCCCAGTCTTAGTCTCTCCTGCATCCAGGTATCAAAGGTGTGGCCACTACACACCCTTGGCCTTAACTCACAGGCCTTTAGTCTTAACTCACAAGCCTTTAGTCTTAAGTCACATGCCTTTCGTCTTAACTCACACGCCCTTAGTCTTAACTCACATGCCCCTAATCCCAACAACTGCAGTCCACCCCTCCAGACCAGACCCCAATCCACCAACATTACATGGCTCCATAGATAATTCATAACATTAAAATACATGAGACTTTTGGGGGACACTCCAGATCCTAACCACAACAATATCCTCTGTAAGTGTTCGTTACTGTATTAAATAACATGTTTTGAGCCATCCACGACTGCCACAGTAGTCTGTTCTCCTCTTCCAAGTGTTTCTCTAACTCACAATGCTTTAATTCTCATGTAGAGAGTTTTTCCAAGGTGTGTTTGCAGGATATGGATGTTATATCATCCGGGCAGGAGAGATAAAATGCAGTAGCAAATTAGTCCCCAAGTGTCAGTGCTTTACCTCCTACGTGTTTGTTGCTCACACAAGGCCATGGTGGCCTTTGGTGTTGCCTGGAGTGACTCCGGAGCAGAGGAATTGTGGCAGTGATTCACTGGCAGGAGCTGCCTCTGTCTTCTAGACCCTCCATCTGAGCACTTTGCCTCACCGCACATTTCCAGTGTAAATGATCTCCTGGGTCCTCGGGAAGGGGAAGAGGCCTCTAACAGTGTGTTCTACAAGTGTCTTCAGCTCAAACTTTATAATTCAAGTATTTGTGTTTTTCCTCCAAAATTATTCTTTTTATTAATATGTGTTTTCATTACATAATGATTACGTTCAACTCGAATAATTGGCACATACACATATCCCATCTCCATCACCTGTTTCCCTTGCCCCTCCCTACATGCCTTCTCCTTCTCCACAAAATCTGTCTCCCTGTTTCCAGTCATCACTCTCATCTGGCTCTTCTAATTATGTGTTCTTTGAGTTTCTTATATTGGAGAAACCATGTGGTGTTTAACCTTCCACGTCTGGTTCATTTTGCTAAGCACAGCAGTCTCAAGGTGCATCCATTTTTCTACAAATAAATTTTATCTTTCTTTATGGCAGAATAATACTCCATTGTGTATACATACCATATTTTCTTCAACCATTCACCTGTTAATGGACTGATAATGGCTGCTTCGGGGGTTTAGCTTTAATGAATTGTACTGTTGTAAACATTGGTATACACGTGTCACTGTTACATGATGTCTTTTGGAAAGATACCTAGAAGAGGTATCGCTAAGTCAAATGGAGCACATACTTTCATCTTCTTGAGGACTGTCCATACTGATTTCCACAGTGGTTGTATCAGTTTACAGTTTCACCAACAATGTAGAAAGGTTTCTTTTTCTTCACCATCTCAGCAGCATTTGTTGTTTTTTGAAGTTAACAGCATTCGGAATGGTTAACAGCCGGTATTACTGGAGTAGGATGGAATCTCAGTATTGTTTTGATTTTATATCTCTCTAGTGGCTAAAGTACTTTTTGGCCACTTATTTATATTTCTTCCTCTGAGAACTGTTTATGCACTTCAATTCCTCACTTTTTAAATTGGGTCTTTTGGGACATCTATTTTTTTTTTTTTCAGTTCTTTGTATAATCTAGGTATTAGTGCTCTATCTGAGAAGTAACTGGCAGAATTTTTTCCCCTTGTTTAGGTTGTCTTTTCAATCTTTTGAGTGTTTCATTTGCTGTACAGAAGCCTTTTAATTTGATAGAATCCTACTTGTTGATTCTTGTTATTATCACTTGTGCAATAGGTATTCTGTCAAGAAAGTTTTTGCCTAAGTCTGAAAGAGTTTTGTCTGTTTTTTTTTCTTCCATCAGATTCAGGGTTTCTGTTTTAATATCCATTTTGAATTTATTTTAGTACATAGTGAAAGATGTGGGTCTAGCTTCATTGTTTTGCATGTGGATAACCAGTTTTCCCAGCACCACTTCTTAAAGAAGTTGTCTTTTTTTCCAGTATATGTTTTTGACCTGTTTGTTGAAGATCATATAAAGGTACTTATGGTGGTCTCTCCACTCTCAGTTCTGTTCCTTTGATCCACTTATCAGTTTTTGTGCCAATACCATGTGGTTTTTATCATGAGAAAGTTGATACTGTTCATAACATTTTCTGATAAGTTTAGTGGAAAGTTGATGCTGTTCGTAAAATATTTTGATAGGTTCACCAATATTTTCTGTGTGTATACTCTCACAAAGTAGAAAGTGCAAACTCATTCTGTTTGCTTTGGAAATGTTTGCATGTTGGTACTGACAGATCCTAAACCACTGGGAGCATACTCTTTGTCTGAACAACATGTAGTTATTGTCTTCCCCTTGGAAAAGAGTGGATATTCTGAATCATTATTTATCATCAGTTTCTTTAGATGCAGGAAAACGACCTTCTGGTTTGGTGCAAATATGGTATTTTCTTCTAGCAATGACAATAACATTAATCTTCAGGAGTTTTAACTGTCTGGAATCTGCAGTCTTCTTATATGCTCTGGAATTAGAAGTCCTTTTACAAAAGCACTCTGCAGATTTAAGAAAACTTTATTAAAACTTTCCACTATAGCTCTTTGAATAGTATAACTTAAAATTTCAAAAGAATTATGGCAGACTTCACAATGGAATTTTTTGTATCCAATAACTGCCTTCTTAAAAGTCTGAAATAATTTTCAAACCTTTAAGAATAATTTCCTTTGAAAAAGTAGACTTGTTGAGTTTAAACATTCCTGAGTGATACTGTTTTTGTATAAGTACTGGGTATGTTAGGGATTTCTTTAAAGTTCATGAGAATTTCTTGATGATCTTTATGGTTTCTGATCAGTTTCAAGACTGTGCCATTGTATCCAGAAGAACTTTATTTTAAATTCTGAGAAATAAAGTAAGTCACATATCTTTACCTTTACCTTGCCTGTCTTTATTTTACTGGCAGACTAAGAAAGACTTGGCAAGAAGAATGACATTGATGCTGAAACCAGATGATGACAAGGAATTGGCCTGTGAAGGTTGGCGGGTGGGGCATCTTGGCAGAGGGAACGAGTAGGACTGGAGTCATGTTGAACCTTATCCTAAATTGAAAGTTGTAGATAGGAGAGGGTCATGTTGAATTTTATATTTTAAAAAACCCACTGCATGCCATACGGAAACAGGGAATGTGACAAGAATGAAAGAGGCCAGCTAGTAAATGTTCTTCATGGCCAGATGCTCTGTGAACTATTATGGTGGTCATGTGGACAGAGAGAAAATCATAAATATATTTTTTAAATCTTAGGTTTTACCATTATTGCATATGAACAAATAAAATTAAAACCCCAATAGAAATTTGGGGTAGGTTGAAACTTACGATACAAAATATCTTTTAGTGTTTCGTTATTGGCATAGAATAAGGACTTATTCAGATTCTTACGGTTTTAAGACTCAAGGTTTTTGTTTTGTTAGTGGAACTGGGGATTGAACCCAGTACCTTTGCACTGAGCCACATAGATCCTCATCTCATTATTTTTTCTTTTTGAGACAGTCTTCCTAAGTTGTTGAATTTTCCAGGCTGGGGTAAAACTTGAGACCTTCCTGGCCCAGCCTCCCAGAATGCTAGGATTACAGCTTCAAGCCTCGTGAATATTTATTGGGAACTCACAGTGCTTGGGGCCTTTTGCTCACCTCTCCTTTGTTCATTTTTTAATGTTGCCCTCATAGCAGTCCCTGTTGTATAAATGTCATTAACCTATATAATAAAGGAGGAAACAATGTTGGTGAAATTGAATGGCATGCTCAAGATCACAGGGGAGCAAATTGGTAGTGTTGGGGCTGCTGTCACACTTGTTTGCTTATGTACTATCTCGGTAGGAAATTGTTAATACATATAGAATCATGCAGTGATTAAGCATTGTTTGGATCAGTGGTGAGTCTCACAATTGTGAGAGTCCTCTGCATAACTGTAACTTGGTTGAGTAATAGGAGGGAGGCATTATGATATGATGGAAGGAAAACGAAATGAAAAAGGAAGAGCCATCATTTCACTTCTCTGTGACAATAAAAACTATTGTCATTATCTCTTTGTTTTGTTTTGTTTGTTTTGTTTTTCAGACAGGGTCTCACTCTGTAGCGCAGGGTAATCCTGAACTCACTGAGATAGCCCAGGCTGACCTTGAACTGTCAGCAATCTTTCTGCCTCAGCCTCCCAAGTCCTGGGATTACAGGCATGCACCACCAGATCCAGCTTGATGTGGTGCTGTGGAATTGAACTCAGAGCATTGTACTTGCAGGGCAAGCAATTTTACTGCTGTGCCATTCCTCCAGTCCCTGTAATTATCTCATTTAACAATAAGGATTACATATAAAAATGTTCTTAAAGGTTAGGATGTATAGATAACTTTGAACATTTAAAGTCTTTTTATCAGAATAAAATATATCACAAAAAAAGTAAATTTGACAAGGCTGACACTTGGGCTTATTCCATATTGAATTTCTAGTGCCTAAAATGGTGTTCGGTGCATCATGGGTACTTAAAATGCATTGAAGGGATAAGCAATACTAAACATGACTTACCTAGACAAGCACCGCTGCTTGCCCCCTTTTTATGTTTTTGTGTTTAGTTTTTGGTTTTCTCCTTCAGAAAGTCATACAGATTGTGTTCCTGTTGTTTCCACTAGATGTCAGACATAATTCCTTATGTTTCTTTTAAGGAAATTGAGACTGTTGAGCAAACAGGGTTTTTCACATAAACCTCAGGAGTTTTATTTTAAACAAAACCATTTCAATTACCATCACTCAGACTTTTCTTCTGAGTCTTGTCAGAGAGATTAGTTTCTTCTTTGGGTCAAAACATTTTGTACAACTTGTAGTTCTTGATTCTGGTTAAGACTTGCTTCTGTTCTAATTCAAGCAATTGGCTGTTGCTTCAGATCCAATTATCTAACCACATAGTCCTTAAACCTGATTTCTTTAATTAGAGGTTAGTCACCCTTAGCAGTTTGTGGTTATTTCTGAGAGAATGCAAAACTTGCTGATATTGGCTAGTGTGTAAATATATATATATATATATATATATATATATATATATATATATTTTTTTTTTTTTTTTTTTTTTTTTTTTTTTTTTTTTTTTTTGAGACAGGGTCTTGCTCTGTGGTCCAGGCTGGTCCTGAATTCACTTCAGAGCCCAGGTTGGCCTTGGACTCAAGGCAATCCTCCTGTCTCAGCCTCCTGAGTGCTGGGATTACAGGCGTGCGCCACCATGCCCAGCTTTTGTGGTGCTGGGAAATCGAACTCGGGTACTTAGCGCTTGGCTTAGCGCTTGCTCAAGCACTTTAACCCCTGAGCCATTCCTCCAGCCCCTAGTGTGTATGTTCTTAAATTCCAGCAAGAAGAAGCAAGGCCTGTCCTGTCACATGCATATAGGATTCCGCTAGGCTTTTCATCTTGTAGCCTACAGGAGCTTGTCACCAGTTTTTGTATGGCCCATGAGCTAGGAATGACTCTTATATTTCTAAATGGCTAACAATAAATAAAAAGAAGATTATTTTGTGAGGTCAGGGCTATATGAAATTCAGTTGCCACTGATATTTCCACAGCTGTGTTGATTCCTTTAATATCTTGTTTAGAGCTGCTTTTGGGCTACAGTGGCAGAATTGACTTTTTGTGACTGATTTCTTATTTCACTCAGAATCAAAATGTTTAATGTCTGGCCCTTTTAAAAAGTTACCAGTTGTAAAGTATATCAGGTACAAACTGTAAATTTAGAGAACTTCTTGTGTCTTCACATTTCTTTTTCTGAATACTCATCTTTGGCTTGATAATATAGATTTTAAGATGAGCTAGTAAGTTCTGTAAAGCCCTCAAAGTTTGCTAACTAGATCCAGACTGCCTCCTTTAGAGAGAATTTCTTCATTTGCTTTTTTTTTTTCCTTATAAAATGTAGGAATGGTCTTTATTTAGAAACCAAGGAAAGAGGAGTACAAGCTCTCACTATTCATGAGGGACTCTGAATGGGATTCTTCTGAGTTTGCTTCTTGACTCCCCCCAATACACACCCCCCCTAGATTTGAATAGTTTTTTCCATACTTTTTACCAAAACAACATTAGGAAATTGAAAAATAGTTATTTAAGTTATATTGCAATTATAAATTATAATTAAAGCAGTATTTTAATATAGCTTTATTTGCTCTTTTAGTGCAGCTTGTTTAATGTAGTGGTTTCCTATTCATCTGTTTAGTGCTTAAGATTTCATGTATTACTTTGATTTGGTCTAAAAATATTCATTTTTTAATTTTCCTACATTAGCCTAATAGATTCTTTTTAACTTTAGACAATTATGCTTTAAGCGTATTGTAAATTTACTAGTATAACACAGTATATCTGCCTATTTTGTTCTTATTCATCATAACATTAAGTAGATCAGAACTGAGTGGATCAGTAACCCTATAAAAGAACAGGACTGACTTTTTGTTGAGGTTGTTTAGTTATTAATGCATATTTTCATGATGTTTGTGGGTTTTTGTTGTTGGTTGGTTGGTTGGTTGGTTTTCTTGTTTTGATTTTGAAACAGGGTCTTGCTCTTGCTACTTGAATTCCTAATTCTCCTGCTGCAGCCTCCCATGTCCTGGGATTACAGACATGCACTACTGTGCCAGCTAGGTATTATTGTTTTAAAATACTCAGTGAATCTGGAGTTGGAAAACACTGTAGTGTAGTGACAATTTTGGTAACTTGTCCTGTATCAATCAAAATGCTTCATGATTTGCAACTTTTTAAAAGCCAAATTCATTTTCATAATGAGAGTTACTAACTGGGTGTATTGTACTCTAGACCTAAGTGTCAGATATAGATTCTGTAATACTGATCAGTCTTCTACAGATATTTATTGATTTTGTTACAAGCAGGGCTTTGTGTTTGGGACAGGATAGAGTCTTCATTGAGAACACTAACAGGATACTTCTCTTAGACCACCAGATGAATCTGATGTTATAGTCACTTGAGAGGTGGGACATCACATTCATTCTGAGTTTGTCAATCTCCTGAGACAAACTTATTGGGAAGATTAGAATTTTTGAGCTGTTTCTGATAAACATTATACTTTAATTATTAGCTTATAGCTCATTAACATCTTTTTCTGTAATGATTTTGAAAAGTATTCCCTTGGTAACAGTCTGCCCACCAGTAGCCGTATAACATCTAACATTTCAGAGCTGCTTAATTGGCCTTTGGGAAGCATAAAAGTAACTTAATTCTCCCCTGCATATGGCCTGGAGTATGATGGCTATTAAAGCTCTAGGGTCATAGCTCATCTAGCGCTAGCGTTGTCTTGAACTTTTCCAGTATGATCCTGGAGACCTAGCAGCTGAGGAATCTTGGCTTCCTTGGAGCCCTGAGTTTTAGGAGCTCCTGCATCCGGTGTTGTTGGTTTCACCGCATTTCAGGTTAAAGCTTCTTTCCTGAGTTCTGAGTTGTTTGCTGACTTAGAAGTACACCTCTTCAAAAAGGAGAGATTAAACAAAGAGGGTCATGTATTGTCTAAGGTAGTCCTAGAAAGAGGATAAAATTTTTGCCTGAAATGGTGTTGCATGTGTATGCCTGTGTGTATATGTGTGCGGAGGTGAGGAGAACTTACCTACACTCATGAATCCACACATGTGAGAATATATATGTGAAGCATATATGTGATAGGGAGAGACAGTGATGTGAACAGCAAATGTAGTGATTAATTATGATACATCAGGGAGACGTGGCATTATTTAATACAACAAAACTCAGACCTTTCGGGCTTAATTCTCTGAGGGTACTTGTTTACAAGTGTTTATGACCCTGCTGAATTTTTCTCTGCCCTTGGAATTTCTACTGCTACACTGCTACAAAGCAGTCTTCTTAAAACTCTAGATCTCACATGGCCCAAAATCATCCCTTGGTTTTCTCTTTTTCTGTTGTTGTATTAAAAAACAAATAACATAAATTTGTCGTCTTAGCCATTTCAAACTGTACAGTTCATGAGTATTAAATAAAGCCACATTGCCACAAAACAGATTTCCAGAACTTCAGCATTTTGCAGATCTAGTACTCTATCCTCATTAAATAATAATTGCCTTTTCCCTCTTTCCAAACCACTTGTAACCACCATTCTTTCTATGAATTTGATAACTTCATTTAAGTGAGATCATACAGTTTTTATATTTTTTGTGACTGGTTTATTTCATTTAGCAAAATGCCCTTCTCGAGTTTCCTCTATGTTTTTTGCACATGAAAGGATTTCCTTTTCAAAGCTAAATAATATTCCATTGTATTAGATACATTTTGCTTAGCCATTCACCTGTCAGTAAGCAATTGATTTTGTTGCTTCCTCCTTTCTCTCTTTTCCTACTCCCCACCCCTGTTGAGACGTTGTCTCACTGAGTAGTAGTCCAGGCTACCCTGGGCTCACTGTGTGGCTCAGTTTAGCCTGACATTTGCAAACCTTTTGCCTCAGCCCCTCAAGTCTTGGGATTATAGGCATATGCCACATGCCTGGCCATAATGCATGTATCAACAGCTATGAATAATGTGCTGTGAATATGGGTATGCAAGTATCTCTTTAAGATTCTGCTTTTAATTCTTTTGGATATATGCTGAGAAGTAATATTGCAAACTTACATGGTAGTTCTATTTTTGATTTTCTAAAGAACCTCCATACTGTTTTCTGTAGAAGTTACCACATTTTATAATCCTCCCAACAGTGCAGAAAGGTTTCATTTGCTCCACAAACTCGTGAACATTTATTTTATGCAGTTTTGTTTTGATTTTATAATAGTCATTGTAATGGATGTGAAATAATATCTTATGGTTTTGATTTGTCTTTTTGTCAGTTTTATTGAGGTCTGATTTGCATACCATAAAATTCATCCACTGTGACAGTTAAATTATCTCTACTAAATGTAAACATTTTTGTAACCATTGCTACCATCTAGTTTTAGAATGTCTCACATCATCCAGAAATAATTCCTTCTATCCATTTATAGTCAACCCCAGCTCCCACCTCTATCCCTGACATAGCTACTGGATTATAGTGGTTCTTCTTTATCCATGAGAGGCAACTGTCTATGGTTGAGGAAAGGGTCCATATGCCTTTTTTGTTGGTGGCTATCTAGTTGTCCAAGAACCACTTTTTGAAGAGCCTGTCTTGCCCCACTGAATTGCCTCCACACCTTTGTAAAAAATCAACTGACTATACATATTATTTTGTTTCTGACTCTCAGCTCTCTTTCTCTGACCCCTGTGTCTGTTCCTGCTAGCACCACATGATCTTTGTTATTGTAACTTAATGATAAGTTTTGAAATTGTGTTCTATAAATTTCCTTCTTTTCCAAGATCATATTGGTTATTCTTCATCCTTTGCATTTCTGTATGCATTTTAGGAGCTGCTTGTCACTTTTAACAATCTGCTGAGATTTTGGTAAGAATTCCACTAAATCTACTGGCCAGTTCTCTTCTCTTACTCTGTCCTCCTTTACATTCGTTCCTTGTGGCTTGTTTGTTCCTTGTTTTATTGCCTTTGTTTTATTGCATTTGAGTAGCTAATCCTATGTAGAATACAGTTTTCTTATATGTTTAACCAACCCTTAGCTGTAACCACAGCCCATGATGTGTTGTTGATGATTCAGTCCACTTTTATATCCTGCTTTAAAGATAACAACATTGATGAAAATCCTTCTAAGTGTCTCTTTTGGTGTAAACTTATAAGTTAGCTATTTCTAAAAGGATGTTAGATATATGTAGGGAAAATTCAGAACTCTAAGACATAGGTGTCTAATGTCTTGGGCTCCTTATAATGTATCTTGTATAATGTATATAAGTAATAAAACTTCTTAATATTTTATTTTATAATAACATTTTTAAAAAGAAGACACTGTAAATATGAAACTACTGACGTGTTTGACTTTGTTCTTATGAAGTTAATACAAAAATGCGTGAAAAAACTCAATGTTTTAAGAAAGTTCGCAAGGGTTGAGGACATTCTTCAGTGGTTAGAGCTCTTGCCTAGTGTGCACAAGGCCTTGGATTTGATCCCCTGGCACCACATAAAAATTAGCTGGATGTGGTGGTGCATACCTATAATCCCATCACTCAGGAGGCTGAGGTAGAAGGTTGCCTTGAGTTAAAGGCCATCCTAGGCTATGTAGTAAGTTCTAGGCTGCAGGTTAGATGAGCCCGTGCTACGATCTGGTAAACAAGTTTGCCATACATTCTGTCCTATAACATAATCCAGCTCATTGTTTTTATTTATTTATTCGTTTGTCTTGTCAGTGACTCCCCATTCAATACACTTAAAAGCCAAAATTTTTATAGTAGTCTACAAGGCCCCAGTAGAGCTATCTCTTGGTAATATTTCTGTTTCCATCACTGTCCTGTGACCTGTCCTTTTGTTTTACTTGTTTTGCTCACATCACAGGGCCTTCGTGAATTCTATTTCATTTGTTTGAAATGCTTCTTATCCTGGTGTCTGTATAGGTCATTCAGATCTCTCCTTAAGTGTTAGTTTCTTGGAGAGACTTTGTGTAACTCTTTGATCTAAAATATCATCAGGGGCTGTGGGTATAGCTCAGTGATAGAGCACTTGCTTCACATGCATGAGGCGGCCTGGGTTTATCCACAGCACTACTGAATGAATGAGTGAGTGAACGACTGCTGTCCGTCGCTCTGGGCCTTCTTTTTTTTTTTTTTTTTTGAGACAGGGTCTCGCTCTGTAGTCCAGGCTGGTCCTGAATTCACTTCAGAGCCCAGGCTGGCTTTGGACTCACGGCAATCCCCCTGTCTCAGCCTCCTGAGTGCTGGGATTACAGGTGTACACCACCACACCCAGCTTATGTGGTGCTGGGGAATCGAACTCGGGTACTTAGCGCTTGGCTTAGCGCTTGCTCAAGCGCTTTAACTGCTGAGCCATTCCTCCAGCCCCACTCTGGGCCTTCATATCTTGCTTCAGTTTCTTCTTGGAGATTATGATCATATGTCATTATTTCACTCATAATTTTGTGTTTTTATAATCTCCATTCTACTAGATTATAAACCTTTTGAAGATAGGGGCTTTCTTTTGTTTTCTGTTTTATCTTCAGATATAGAATCAAACTAACAAATATTAAACTTTAAGTAAATACTCATAGAATGAGAAAGTGTAGTATGTGTGCATGTACTTGTGCCTTTTACCAGTAGCAGTGACACTTGTGACGCATTCAGGCTGTTGGAGGAAATGATATTATTGGCATGTCAGGAACAGGGAGGCTTTTTCCTTGCATTTTTACAGAACTACAGCCAAAAATATGAATATTTGGGCTGAAACAATAATCCTCCCTCTCTTTAGGACTATTTTGTAAGTCCTTGAAAAATAGTCATTCTTAGTCCTTAAGAATCCGTTTTTCTTTGAGCTGTATTTCTTCCCTATTCAAGCCTAGGTGTACTCTTTAGTGTAATTTCATATGGACATGAGCCTCAGAATTATATTTCATTAAATGAAATTTCCTGGTTTTTATTTTATGTTATTGGGTTTTTTGGACAAGGTTTTCGTGTTATCAGGCAGGTCTCACACTTTCATCTCAATCAGTGTGTCACCACACCTGGCTCTGAGTGGATTTATTAATAGGATTCGTGTAATGATTTCAATTTGGAGTAGTGTATTTCTTAATATCTTACCAAGTCTTTATATTGCCCACTCTGACTTGTACCTGAGTTTAGAACTTAATACATTGACTTTCTTCATTCTTCTTTAACCTTTGATGTGAATATATATTTCTGACAAATTAATCATCTGGAGTGGCTGCCTTTGTAGTATTACTTTTCTGTTTAAGAACTCTCAGAACCCATTGTCTATGGGATAGGGAGGCTGTCCTCTTTCTGGAATTAAAGCCCGCGGGTAATTCTGGGTAATTGGCACCCACCTTGCTTCTTAAATTTTACCTTCTGCTACTAAGTTATACCCTAGGAAGACTGCTTTGGCCAGACTTGCCTTCTTACCCTTAGGACTGTCCTGTACTCCTACTTCCTTTCCCTCGTGGTGTCTCAGCCCAGCTAACTCCTTTCTTGAATGCCCTGCCTGCCTTTTTTAGACATTGACATGTTTTGTATATCTATGGATCCAGCTTAAATTTTGCTCCATTCCTAAAACCTTGCCTGAATGCTGTAAGTCACTAAATCATATGGGTCTCTTCTTTCTATCCTCATATTTCTTTAGCTTTTATTATCTCCTGTCTTTGAGCATCCAGTGAAATGCATTCTTCTTATTGATGTATGTGCTTCTTGAGTATGTACTAGACCTAGATTTTTTTTTTTTTTAAGGATTTTAAGTGTCTGCTTTGCACCATCACCTCCTTTGGAACTAGGATTGTGTATCCTTAGGTCCTGGAAAATCTTTGTCAAACTAAATTTTACTCACTTGTGCTTCTACAGTATGGAAAACAGTTGTTAGTTCTTGTTGAATTCAGTTAAATTGGACAACTTTCCTTCAGTCCCTCTTTTTAAGGCCATATCATAGAACTTGCTTGTTTATCTGACATGAGCTTGCTGATCATCCTGCAGTTTCAGAAGGCAACGGAAGAGTTTACTCATATTGTAAAAGTCTGTATTTTTTATGATCTTCTAGAGAAAAGCTTTCTTTTACTGTTTGAAATAATCCTGGAGGTCAACATAAGTTACAGTAAGGCATTTTCTCCTTTGGTGTAAAGCAGCCCTTCTCTTTTGCCATACTTTTTCACCTTTGGGTGGTGTTAATAGAATTATTTGAGGGGTAAAATTACAAATGTTGGCTCCAAACATGAATTTAAGGAAATATTCTATTAAATTATGTTGCGTAACTTCCCCATGGTTTTTTCACTTTTTAAGCATAACTTTTTTTGGAATTTAAAAGATTTCTTTTTGTCTTTAATCATTCCTTCCAAGTTGTCACCACCTCATTTAATTCTGTTTGAATCCACTTGTTACTTTTTACTCATTTCCTGTGTGTGTAGATTACACAAGAAAAACACTCTTGTTAAGAGGTTTCACAGAGTTTACGGAGATGAATATTTAACATCTTCTTCTAGAGAAATTAATTAAACTGCTATTGTATTATTTTTTGAGTTCAGCTCTTTATAAAGCTTAAAAATAGAGAACTGGTATAATATGATGGAAGGGCTGGTTGTTTGAGATCTAGCTGCTCCTGGTATCAGAAATCACGTAACAACCACACTTCAGGGCCCCTTTGAAGTTCCTGCCACAATAACTGGGTAGGAGGCAGCCAAGAACCAGTCTCATAGATGGAGAGGATAAACCACAAAGTCCTTGAGACAGTCACCAGTGGGCAGCACAGGCTGTGGAGGACACGGGAGTCAGGCCCCTTTATTTGTGGTTTTCAGAGTTTGGGACCAAATCTAAAAGCACCAGGAGAGTCCAGCAGACTTCTTGGACGCTCGTCTCCGTCTCCAGTACAAAACTCAGTTTGCTTCTTCTACCTACCAACTTGTTAGGGATATATCTCTGCTTGAACATTGGCCATGCCCCAGGTACATAGACTGGGCCTTCTGGAACAAGTAGGGCACCCAGCCTATAGCCTACAGGTCTCACAGCTATTTGTGGACAGCTGTGGCTCAGGTTACACAGACAGATACCAACTCTAAGGCCTCTGGAGTGAATACAGTTCTGAGACAAATAACATACTGGGCCCACCAGTAGGAAAAGTGAAACAGCTCAGTACTACATAGCAGTGGCAGCAGCACCTGTTAAGTAGGTATGGAAAAACAGGAACCAGTTGAAACTCAGTGCCTCCTCATATGTGATGAATTACAAACTACAGTCCTGGAAAGAAACTTACCCATTTGAACACTTTGATGTGGAGGAATTTTTTTGGACTCACTATTTTATTTATTTCTTTGAGCTTTTTTTTTTCTCATTTTTTTTCTTTTCCTTTTTTTTTTTTTTTTGTTTTACCTATTTCTGTTTATTTTTCAAATTCTTTAACTGGTTTTCATCTCACTTTTTCCTCATCCTTCTTATCCTATATTCCTTTTTTTGATTTTTAATTGTACTTCTTTCATTTTTCTCTTTTCTCACACCTCCATTTTTATTACTTTATTATTTTTCTTTTAAATGTAATAATTTTAGCCCTCTAGTTTCTATTATTATTTCTGCTTTCTTTTCTGTTGTTAATAGTGTTATGGTTTTTGCATGTGATTGGTTTTTTACTGTATGTCAGTATTTGCTTTGTCTTTGTGTCATTGTTGTTACTAGTTTCTTTTTTCCTCTCTGAGTGTTGTGTGTAATGAAGCTCTCAAAACAAGATGGGATATTAAGACACAGTAAAGTACAAGAGATGTCTACACCAACAAGTGCACAGATGCACACATCTCAAACACAAGAAATAGGGAAAAACAAGACAATATGACTCCTCCAAAGACCTATAACTCATCAGTAACTAAAGCAGGTATTGAAGTGGATGAAATGCTAGACAGAGTATTCAAGAGACAGAATTTAAAAATGATCAGTGACTTCAACAAGAATACAAAAATAACCCAGCTGAATGAGTTAAGGAAGACAGTGATATGAGGGAACAATTCAACAAAGAGATAGAGGCTCTGAAGAAGAACAAACAGAATCTTGGAAATTAGAAGGACAATAAGTCAAATAAAAATCTCAGTGGAAAGCTTAACTAATAGATGCATCAAGCAGAAGACAGAATTTCAGGGCTTGACATTAAGGCTGATGAATTAACACACTCAGACACTATAAGGAAAAAAAGAAATGCTGAACAACACTTCTTTATGAACTCTGAGAGGAAGGCTGGAGAAATGGCACAGCGGTTAAAGTACTTGCCTAGCAAGTACAAAGCCCTGCATTTGATTCCCCAGCAACACATAAGCTCTATGTGGTGGCACATACCTGTAACCCAGCACTTGAGAGGGTGAGGCAGGAGGATTGCTGTAAGTCCAAGGCCAGCCTGGGCTACATAGTTCAGGACCAGCCTGGAATATAGCATGAGACCCTGTCTCATAAAAAAAAAAAAAGAAAGAAAGAAAAGTAAAGAAAACTCTGGGACAAAGAGACCAGACTTAGAAATTTTTTGTATAGAAAAGGGTGCTGAGGTTCAGATTAATGGCATTGAAAATCTGTTCAAAGGAAACAATGTCAGAAAACTCCCCAAATCTTAGGAAATATGTTGATATCCAAGTTCAGGCATGATCAGAAAGGAGCCTTGTCTCGTCATAGCTAAAATGTCAAAAGTATAGAACAAGAAAAAAACATTGTAAGAGAAGTGCCAAGTCAGTTATGAAAGTAAATCCATTAAAATAACTGCAGTTTTCTCTGCAGAAACTCTGAAAACCAGGAAAGCACAGAATGATGTTTTTCGAGCCCTGAATGAAAATAACCTGCCAACCTAGATTACCAAACTCACCAAAGCTATTCTTCAAAATTGAATAAGAAATAAAGATCTTCCAACATAAACATAAAGAAATTCCCCAGGCTAGCATTGCAAATGACTAAACCCTACACACAGAGGAGGAAAAATGAGTGAGTTACTGAGAATTAGGAAAGGAACATTGGGAACACAAAGTAAGTGGGATTGATATATCTCTTTCATGAGACAAGGCTATTACGTGCAGGTAAAAGGAACAATTCACCTAGACGATAAAACAATCATAGCAATAGATGCACCAAACAGGACAGTGTGCCTGATTTCATACATCAAGCACTGTTTCACATAAAGAAACACATAGATCCCAATACAATAACAGTACATAACTTCAACATTCCACTCGCAACAGTAGATAGGTCATGGAAAAAAATAACAACAATAAACATCACCATTGAACTGCACCATAAATCAAAGCAGCTCATCTGTGCAACCTCTTGTCCAATCGCTACAGAATCCTCATTCTTTTTTGGCAGCTCGGAAGACATTCTCCAAAATAGACCATATTTTAGCTCATTAGGCAAGTTTTAACAAGTAAAGAAAATAGTGATTTCTTGCATCTTAGGTGGAATAAATCTAGAAATGAAACTAGAAATCAACAGGAAAACTGTATAAACATTTGGTGATTGAACTGTTCATTTTGAGTGGTCAGTGGATCAGTGAAGGAATCAGAAAAGAAGTTTTAAAATCTCTAGAACTAAATTCAAATGGAAACACTACTTACTAAAATCTCTGAGACACAGCAAAGGCAGTTCTGAAAAGGAAATTTATAGCTATGAATGCCTGGATTTTACTCAAAAATCAGAGACATGCACCTTAATCCCAGCACTGAGGAGGCTGAGGCAGGAGGATGACTGAGTGTTCAAGAAAAGCCTGCTTGAATTTCACTGGTTTTTTGTTTGTTTGTTTGTTTTCTGAGACAGTGTCTTGTTCTGTATTCCAGGCTGGTTCTCAACATATTAAATACCACAGGCTGGTCTCGAACTCAGAGTAACTCCTCACCTCCTGAGTGCTGGGATTACAGGGATGCACCACCATACCCAGTTTATGCGGTAATGGGAAGCTGAACCCAGGGCCTGTTGCTTGCTAGGCAAGAGCTTTAACTGCTGAGCTACACCCTCAGCTACATAGCGAGTTCAGGACTAGGTAGGACTACAGAACAAGATCCTGTCTCAAAAAAAGAGAGAGCTCAAATAACCTAATGATGCACCTCAATACCAAAAAAAAAAAAAAAAAGCAAAAACAAACAACATAGAAAAGGAATAAAAAAGATCAAGACTGAAATTAGTAAAGTTTACTAAAAGAACAATGCACCACATAAATGAAAAAAAGTTGCTTCCTTGAGAACATGAGCATGATTGATAAACCCGCAGCCAAAGTAACTAAAAGAAAGAAAAGACCCAAATCAATAGAATTAGAAATGAAAAAAGAAATGTTACAAGACACCACTGAAGTCCAGAGGATCATTAGGAACTGTTTTCAAATCCTCTATTCTAATAAACTGGAGAAATTAGAAGAAACAAATTTCTAGAAACATAGGACCCATCAAAATTTAGCCAAGAGGAGGGGAAAAACACCTGAGCAGGCCGAGGGTGTAGCTCAGCAGTTAAAGAGCTTGCCTAGCAAGCAACAGGCCCTGGGTTCAAAAAGCAGTGAAATTCAAGCAGTACAAAAAAGGCCCAGGAATGTTTCCAAACTCATTCTAGGAAGTTGATACACCCTCATACCAATATTAGACAAGGATGCAAAACAAAACAAAAAAAAAACTATGTGTATGCATCAGTTCTTCAAGATGAATGTAATTATTAGGTACTACAAGTTTATAATAATAAATACTGCTATGGGTGGAAAAAACACCTATAGAACAGTGTCAATGACATATAAATTCAGAAATTATTTATTTATTTATTGAGACAGGGTCTCACTCTGTGGTCCAGGATGGTCCTGAACTCACTTCGGAGCCCAGGTTGGCCTTGGACTCATAGCAATCCTCCTGTCTCAGCCTCCCGAGTGCTGGGATTACAGGCGTGCACCACCACGCCCAGTTTATGTGGTGCTGGGGAATTGAACTAGGGTACTTAGTGCTTACTCGGCAGGCGCTTTAACCGCTGAGCCATTCCTCCAGCCTAAATTCAGAAATTCTTAATAAAGTACTTAATACTTAATAAAATAGATAATGCTAACATATTAAAAAGATATACCATGATCAGGAACTGGTTTCATCCCAGGAATACAAGGATGGTTCAACATACATAATAAACGTAATATCAGTAGAATAAGGACTAAAACTTACACCATCTTCTCAGTTGGTACACAGAAAGTTCTCAACAAAAATCAACATTCCTTTGTGATAAAAGCCCCAAAGATGCTTGATATTGAATGATCATATTTCAATATAGCCATAGCTATATGTGACAAGCCCACAGCCAACATCATTCTGAATGTGCAAAAACTGAAAACATTTCTTGTAAAATTGGTAATAAAGTAAGGATGTCCATTTTCACGATTATTCAATATAGTATTTGAAACTTTAGCTAGAAAAAGTAATGAACTAGCTGAAAAAGAAATCAGGTAAACAGTTGGATTCAAAATAGCTTCAAAGGAAAATAAAATACCTAGGAATCCATTTAACTGAAGAGGTAAAAGAATTCTACAGTGAAAATTACAGAACTCTGAAGAAATTAAAGAAGATAATAAGGAACTCCCATGTTTATGGATCAGCATATTTAATATTGTTATGATGACCATATTACCCAAAGAAACCTACACATTGATAACAATTCCATTGGAAATCCAGGGTATTCTTCACAGCACTGGAAAACCTGAAGTTCATATGGGAAAAATAAAATAGAGCAATTCTAAGCAAAAAAGAGCTAAGATAGAGGAATCACCGTATGCTATTTCAATTTATACTGTAAAGCCATAGTAACAAAAACCATGTGACACTGACACAAAAATAGATACATAGACTAATAGAGGACACAGAAAGCCACACAATTACAGCTGCATCTGACTATGCTTTGGAGAAAAGACAGCCTCGTTGATGATTTGTGCTGGAGAAACTGGGTATCTCTATGTAAAAACACTGAAACCAGATTCCTATCTCTCTCCCTGTATAAAAATTAATTCACAAAAGATCACAGAGCCAGATGTGAGACCTGAAACTTTAAGGAAACCTTAGGTATACCTGCATTTCAGTGTTTATTGTGACATTGTTAGGACAATATAGGCAGTTGCTTCCTGTAGTAGGAAAAGTTTTCAGAGTGGGAGTGATTTTTTTAGGTATAAGGACATAGAATACATGAACAAGTTTGCAGTTTTATCATTGCAGTTTGTGGGAACATCACTTTGTGACAGATTTCCTTTTGGTGAATTTTGCAAGCGCTTTCTGGTCACTTCCTAAATATTTGCTTCACTTACCTACAGTTTGCTGTGAATGGATTTAAATAGGTAAGAGATGCCTAGAGTTTAGTTTACTCCTTCCATTACACCATAGTTTTATTCTCTGTTCAGCTGCTGTATGGGACCCTCATGTATTGGCAAAGACTACCAATTATGTGGCAAGAAGTGAGATAAAGAGAAAAACCTTATACCCTTCCTGAGAAACTGTCATTTGTGAGAAACAAGTTCATGATGTCCCTGAATTGCTCTTGCTTAGGAGAATCATCAGGAAATGAAGAGACCCCTTTGGCTTTGGATCTTCTGTTCTCTTTAGTTGCTTGAGCTTTGTGCTACCCAGGATTACATAAAACACGGCCATAATTTCAGAAGAATTTTATGGCTTTTCCTCACCATGAGCCCCACTAGTGTGATCCCTGTCTGTGTTAAGGAATTACTCTACTTCAGCATGAATCTTGGAATGCATGCGACCTGAGGAGACATGAGAAGTCACTAGCAGTGGCTTGCCTCTGGTCGTTTTTCTGGCAGCACATGTGTTGGCCGTCTTTCTTGAGGGACTCCTTTTATTCTTTCCAAGCTTGTTATGGTACTGTGCAAAGTAGCCAAGATATGAAACCAGTTGAGGTGCCCGTTAGCAGATGAGTGAATAAAAAAAAAAGTCCATACACACAGGAGACTGCTATTTGTCCATAAAGAAGAACACAATTATTATATCAAATAGGCTAAATTTAGAAAAATGGTATTACATATTTTTCCCAACATGTGGAATCTTTAAAAGACCACATGAAAATCCAGGGAAGATTACTAGTAAACAAGAGGAAGGGAATAAAGATGGGGACAGGGAGTGGTGGGGAGAGAAGAGTGGCGGCATGGATCAGAGAACCACATTGAAACCAATACTTGGTAAAATTAATAGGCACTAATAGAATACATTAAAGGAAATGTTAAAAATTATTGTGTGTACTGAAAAGTTGCAGTATAGATAATTGGAATTCCAGAATGACAAAGTGGAAAAAAAAATGGAAGTGAGGCAAAAGATGATTGCAAATTTTCAGTTATAAGATGAAGGCAGATATCTTCAAATCCCAATTATGATTTTATGAAAATCCAGGCATACTATATTAAAGCTGTAGAATAGCAGATTAAAAATAATATACTAAATACACAAATAATATAATTTGCAGAGAATTCAAAGTTTCCTAAAAAATTGATTTCTCAACAGCAGTTTTATGAACGAGAAGGCAGTGAATACCATCTTCCAAAGCTGAGGGGAAATAATGATAGTTATCCTAATGTTGTATACTCAGTGAAAATGTCTTTCAAGAAAGACAAGAAGACAACATCTGCAGATGAATAAATAAAAGTATTTACTATGAAAGGACCCTAAATAATTTCTGAAAGGTATACTTCAAGGAAAAGAAAAATGATCCTAGATCCTAGTTTGACAAACTTTAACATTTATTCATGATTTTTTAAAATTCTCAAAAGATTTAGAATAAAGAGAAACATCCTCAACCTGAATATGTACAACTAAAAGTATAGCTACATCATACTAATGGCAAAGGACTCAACACTGTGCACTAATACTGGGAAGAAAGTCTTTGCCTACACCTATGTCTTTTAGAAATTTGCCTAATCTGTCTTCTAGAAGGTTTAGTGTTTCATTTTTAATGTCTAGGTCTTTGATCCACTTTGATTTGGTTCTGGTGCATGGTGACAGGTATGTGGCTAGATTCATTCTTCTGCATGTGGATGTCCAGTTTTCCCAGCACCATTTGTTGAACAGGCTGTCCTTTTTCCATTGTATGCATTTGGCCCCTTTGTCGAAGATTAAATATTTGAGGGTGTTTGGGTTTGTCTCTGTGTCTTCAGTTCTGTTCCACTGGTCTGTCTGTCTATTTTTATGCCAGTACCAAATTGTTTTTACAACTATGGCTTTATAGTATAGTCTGATGTCTGGAACTGTAATGCCTCCTGCCTTGGTCTTGTTGCTCAGGATTGCTTTGGCTATTCTTGGTCTCTTTTGGCTCCATATGAATTTAAGAATTGTTGTTTCAAGTTCTTTGAAGAAACTTGTAGGTATTTTGATAGGGATTGCATTAAATCTATATGTCAGTTTCGGTAGTATAGCCATTTTGACTATATTTATTTTGTCTCTCCAACAGCAGGGGATGCTTTTCCATTTTCTAGTGACTTCTAAAACTTCTTTCTTCAATGTAATGTAGTTTTCTTTATATAGGTCCTTCACATCCTTGGTTAGGTATACTCCTAGGTATTTAATTTTGTGCTGAGCTATAGAGAATGGAATTGTTTTTATGAGTTCTTGCTCGATAAGTTTATTGTTAGTGTAAAGAAAAGCTATTGATTTTTTAGTGTTAATTTTGTAGCCAGAGACTTGGCTAAATTTTTTTATTGTTTCTTGGAGTTTCATAGTGGAGTTTTTAGGGTCTTCGATGTAGATAATCAACAAGTCAGATAGCAATCAGTGCTGGCAAGGAGGTGAGGAAAAAGGAACTCTCTTACACTGCTGGTGGGAGTGTAAACTCGTACAACCACTCTGGAAAGCAGTATGGAGAGCTCTCAAAAGACTGGAAATAAATATCCCCTTTGATCCGGTGACACCCCTCCTGGGAATATATCCAAGGGAGGCCAAAACAACACGCAGCAGAGATATATGTATACCCATGTTCATAGCAGCACAACTAACAATAGCTAAAATGTGGAAGTCACCAAAATATCCATCAACAGACCAGTGGCTACACAAACTGTGGTATTTGTACACAATGGAATACTATGCATCAATAAAGTCCAACAGTGTGGAGGCCTTTGCGGGCAAATGGAAGAAACTTGAGAACATCATGCTTAGTGAAGTAAGTCAGAAGCAGAAGGTGAAACATCAAATGGTCTCTCTGATAGGAGAGTCCCAGATCACAACTATTATGGAACTTAAAGCAAAAAACAAAGTGAAATAGGGGGGTAAGGTGGGGGAGAAGGGAGGGAGGGGAAGGTGGGGGGAGGGACAGAAAGAGAGTAGGAAAGCCCTTGTGTCCTTGGCAGGATGCTTATGTGCACAAAATGCTCAACTCCATTGTAAACCTTAAATTTTGCATATATATATATCAGTAAAATGGGGGGGGAAGACGGGCTGAAAAAAGTAGGGTTGTCATCTTGGGCCTTAGTGAAAAAGAGACATGTGAGTATAGGCTTAGAGGGTGATGTTGTGGCCCCTTCTATAAGAAGATTATTCTTTTCAGGTTGTACAAAGACCCTGCAGCCGAAGCATATCTAGCATAGTCAAGGAACAGTAAGAACGCTCGTGTAGGGAACATGTCAGAAGAGCCAGATTACAGAGGGTCTCTTTGGCCGTGCTAGAACCAAGTGCAGTGAAACACATTTGGATGATTTCTCCCAGTCTGTCTTCCATTTAAAAGGATGGTCTTCCCTATCACTTCTGAGAGTAGAGGACAGCCAGGAAAGGTTTGACAAAGAGCTGGATGTGAACAAGACGGGTTGAAGGCCGTCACACTTGTTAGGCCTCCCTCACTGCCTACTCTCAGCACAGAACTCAGTGAGCATTTGAATAAATAAAAGTATTTACTATGAAAGGACCCTAAATAATTTCTGAAAGGTATACTTAAAGGAAAAGGAAAATGATCCTAGATTCTAGTTTGACAAACTAACCACCCACCCTTCCCACCCCACTTTCATATACGGTCAGGAGAATGCCTCCAGTGGCTATTGGAGTGAAGTCCCTCAGGCAGAATACATTTCTGTAGATTTGGACCTGGGAAAGGCAACAAGGACAGGTCTTATTAATGGACTGGTAGAAAAGATTAAACAGGGAACTATAGTGAGCCAGTCAGTTGCTATTCCCCTCTCACCTACGGTCTGCTGGACCGTGGACACCAACACCAAGGACAAGGAAGGAGACTACTTACCCAAATAATACAATGAAAATTTTTTTGATTCATCTCAATTCTTCTTTATTTACTCCATGCTGTTTATGGTGGCTTGGGGTTGATCTTGATCTTTGTGTCAGTAGCTGGCTTGTCTTTGGATCACTAACGTTATTATGATTCATTCTAAAAAATAAATCTTAGGAAGAGTAGAGGTGGAGGTATTTATTGAAATGATTTTAACAGCTGGGCGGAGGCAGCATAGCTCAGTGCTTAGTGTGCTTTTCTAGCAGGTACAATGCACTAGGTTGGATTCCGCATAAAAATTAACCTGGCACAATGGCATACGTAGCATGGTAGTGCACGTATAATCCCAGCACTCGAAAAGCTGAGGCAGGATTGCCAGGAATTCAAACCCCTGTGTTTTGATTCCGCATGCCCCTGAGCTGTCCACCTTGCCCTCCTCTCTTTACTGAAGCACGTCTTGGCATCTCCAGATTCCCAGGGGCAGTGTCCGAGTGTCACTGCTCTAGATCAGCCCCTCATGCTACATGCCAATTAGCTGAGGCGTAGAAGGTTTGCTCACTGTCCAGAGTCACACGACTCACGTCAACACGCCGCTTAGTCCCAAACATATGTTCTGTCTGCTTGCTATCCATTTCCTCTTTTCCCTCATGCATTTTATTATAAAAAATCATAATATTTCAACCAGATATTCTTTAGATCTATGTACCCCCCGAAATTAATCCAACCCATTATTCAGAGTGTGCCCTTCATATTCTGTACTATTTATATAAGTCAGCTCTTTCGTTGTAATGTGTGCATCCATTTTATTCTTTAGGTGTGTATTTTTCATACCAAAGTCTTTGTGGTAAAATTAACATTAGTAAATATGTGAATGTTAACTTGGTACTGAATGTTTTGGTTTGGCTTGGCTTGCCTCTTCATTTATCTAATAATTAAATTCTTTCTCAGTCTTAGGTGGTTTGCATGGTGCTCATTTTGATTTCTGGGTTTTTTCTTTAAAAGCTTGCATACCTTTTATCATTATATTTTGCAGTATTTTATTATAACAGAGAAGTTCAGGGCCTGTGGTTTACTAGAGTAGCATACTTGCCAAGAACACTTAGAAAGCATAGAAAACAGTGAGAATTAAGATTGGCAGGAGGCTGAGGCTGTACTAAGTGGTGACTGCTCAGAGGAAGACTGTCATCCTAATTTTGTAGAGTGGAGAATTGATGATTTGGAACAGCATGATGACATGAAAGCTGTATGTAGGAGAGTAACTGTTGCCTTGAGAAATCAGATGAATGTTAATAACAACAGAACGGGGGTTCTCTGGACAACAGGAAAACAATAGAAAATTGTTACAATATTTAACACTAATCAAGTGAGAGATGAAATGTAATGGGGATGGAAACCAGGAACAGAGATTTACAGGCTACTGACCAGATCAAAATAAGCGAAAGGCCTCAGAATGACTCTGAGTGGCAAGGGCATTTTCATCATGTGACTGTCCTGCCAGAGGCTTCTCAGAGCCTGCTCAGCAGCTCATAGTTTGGCCCCGTTTTTAACTGCCCTCTGAAGAGCTGCCTTTACGAATCACGGAGCTCTTTCCATGGAGTGGGGAGATAGACATCATCGTCTCACGCTGCTTGCGTTCCCATGATGCGTTCCCATGAACTTCAGCCAAACAAAAAAATCAAGCCCTGCTAATCTTCCAGTAGCCACTTCCCCGATGGCTTGGCCGGTGGAGTACGGCAGACTGCTTCTGTCCATGCACGGGGCAGTTAAGAGAAGGCCTTAGCAGGGAGGAAGGATGCTTCTTAAAGTCTCTGTCAGAATGGTGGACTCACTGACCAGGTTAATTGGGTTACTGATTCACAGGAACACTTGGATTCTGTTTCAGGTGAGTGTGTTTCGTTTTTAAACGTCGGGGTTTACCCTGTGTGTTGCACCTGCTTCCCAGTCATCAGTTCCACTTGGTGGCCCGAGGGACTTGCTGGCTGAGCACAGCCCTGTGCTTTGTACTTGCTCTTTCACAAAGTGCTCTGTGGGGTAAACTACCTCATAAAGGAGATCTTTCATCATGTAATTGCTGTTTCCCTAGAGACAAAAGCAGTGTAATGCCTCAGATTGCAGATCCACAGAGAGAGAAGCAGGGTTTGCGGCTGAACCCAGAGGTTCTGCCCTTTACCTTGTGCTAAGCTGCTGAGTTGATGATGATTGTTTTGGGACAGGTGCTGGAACTGTGGAACTCCCCTGGAGTCACTGTAAGAAGGGACAGCCCATGTTACTTCTGTCTTGTTAGCCTGTCTTCTGTAGTGGTGTATTTGTTTTTATTTTTGAAAACTGATTTTATTAATGTTCACATGAGCATGTTCAGAAACCACATCACACCACACATTTCACTGACCTCTGAGTGGTGAATTGGCGAAGCATTTAGGGTTTCTTAAACTCAGAATTAGACATTTATATTAAGAAGTAACAGCTTCTTAAGTTTAATGTACAGGGAAGGCGAGATCATGGGATGGCTTTTAAAAAAAATAGTACATTTCTATCGATTTAGGTATCTATTTTGCTAAGACCTTTGACTGCTTTTTAAAATATGATGTTAAATAATACTACTAAATAGTTAGCCTACTAATTTTACAAATCTGTATTTTTCTTGAGCTATAGAGAAGTACATGGTTTCCTGTGCATATCTCCAGATACTGTTCAGTGAGGAAAATACAAGAATTAATTTGTGGTAAATCTTTCCTTCCGGAAAAATATCCCTTTATGTAGTACCTATGGCACAAGTGGCTATGTTGAAGTATTAGAAATAGAAACTTAGGCATGTGTATTTATTGATAGTGTTGGTTGAGAGTTCTTTTTTTTACATTAACAAATTAATTTTAGCTTGTTCAGGTTAGTGGTTTGGGAAGTTTTGCATTTCTTCTATTATTATAAAATGTACTTCTTAGACATCAGAAAAACTTCTTCGTAAATATGTAATGTGATATTAATGCTACATTTATAGTACAAATTATCATTTTTTAAGCCTTGTTATTTTTCAAAAGGAAGTTTGCCCTTTTGTCTAACTCCTTTGTTTTGGAAAATAACTATAAAACCTTCTAGAACAATAGAAGATGGTTTGTCTACTACATAGAAATAAAGAGCCAAACTTCACACTATGAAACAAGTGTAAGATGATGTACACTTGTCATAACTCTTTCCTACAGGTAGAATATTCTTTGAGAGAGTAATAGAATCATAGCAAAGAATCCCATATATCATTTTTATCGTAATGGAATAAGATAAACAGGTGGTTTTTTTTTCTAGACAATATATTATTTCCTATTGGAGGCCCATGTATAAGTCGGTAGCATACTAAACTTTAAACAATAATGACTAAGAATTGGAAAACAAGTAACCACCTTCATCCTAAATTAGCACTATGTAGCAGAGATTGGAAATGCCTGCATTCTGGACAGTTACAACTTTTAAAGCAAGTGAATTTTTAAGTAAGTGAACATTTTTACATTGGTATTTGTCCACAACCTTCGTTTTTCTAGGAACAGGACCCCTTTCTCTGAGACCTGGTTCTTCCCAGTGCTTATATGTTGTCCATGATATCCTTCAAAGCCCCAGGCCCTCCATCTGCCAGACTAGACAGATGATTCAAAACAGGGCAAAGCTTTCCAGGGCCTGATAGTGCAGCTCTAAGGTCTTAGGCAAAAACTGTTTCTTGTTAAATATGAGAAGCTGTGAACTTAGTGTAGACACAAAATAAGATCTCAGCAAAGGTAACAGTGAATGCCTTCATTATAGTATCCTAGGAGCCGGCTGCTTGCCTTTCATGAAGTTTGTTATTAATTCAGTTATCACTTAGTATGTATGCAGAATACACAAATGCTATAACCGCTTACTTCACAGACTTTTTCAGTCTTACGTTTTTTAGTCTTTGATTGTATCAGATGAAATAAACCAAGTTGTAATTTCTGTTACAAATAATTTTACAGGATTTTGATTGTAAATTACCATTGTTAAGTGGGATTTGATCTAAAATTTGTACTGTGTTAAGCTAAAAGTTCATTGTCTGCTGTTGCCGTGGCTGCTGCGTGTGAAAACTGGTGAGATTGTGACCTTCTTGTGGGCAGGGACAATCTCCAGTATTTTTATCTATTCTTTCCCAAAGCCCTTAGTAGTGCTGAGCATGGGTAAGCCATGGACTATAGCTGCCGGGGTTTTTTTGTTTTTGTTTTTGTTTTTTTTTAATGAAGCTTATAATCAGAGGGGCTGTCTGAGGATGCTGAAATATCAGGAGATGTCTTTCTAGTAAAGCAAGTGAAAAATTGTAACCTTAGAATCTGTGAAGAAGAACATTTCAGGATAGATAGATGGGAGAAGAGCTAAAAGCAAGGGTAAAAGCTTCCTTATAAATTTTTTACAAAGTAATCACATAAACATGGCTCAATAGTAAAGACTTCTAATCTCATCATTCTGGGAAGCAGAGGCAGGAAGGTTACAAATTTGAGGCCAACCTGGGCAGCTTGGAAAAACTCTGTCTTTAATTTAAAAAAAAAATTGCTGGGTAAGTGCAGAGGTCCTTTTATTTGGGGGGGAGAGGGCTAATTATTTTTTTTAGTTCTATATATATTCTAAACACTAGTCTTTTTTAAAAATCACATAAATGAAGGCATTAGAGCATAATAAAATCCTCCCTTTAAACACTAACAGAAATAAACGTATGAAAATAATCTGCTAAAGGTGCCCAAGTATATGTCTGGCCCAGGTGAGAGAAAAATTGCAGGACTATAACCTTCTACTAAATAAATTAAAAAATCTCTGAGAAGAAGAGCAAGCTGATAGCATGATTTTTCACCCTTGATGTGAGAATTACTTTTTCCCATAATTATTTTTATTAGTGTATATTTGGAATGTATAATATTCCATTTGACTTGGAGAGTTGGTGGGTATACATATTACATCCTAATCATTTTACTTTCCCTTCCCCCCACCTTCTAAGCTCCCCCATCTCACATCTCCTTCCCATCTCCACAAAGTCTACCTGCCTGTTCCTATCATCTTTCTTTTACTTTGCTCTTTAAATTATTTATATTTTGAAACCATGTGATATGTAGCCTTCTATGTCTGACTTACTATGTTAGCATAATGGTCTCTCGGTGCGTCCATTTTTCTACAAATGACTCATTTATCTTTATGGCAAAGTAGTACTCCATCGTATATATACACTCCGTACTTTTTTTATCTGCTTGCCTGTTGACAGACACATAGGCTACTTTTGAGATTTAGCTATTATGAATTATACTGCAATAAGTATGGTTCTGTGTGAGTAATACTAAGTCTTTAATTCTTTTGGAAAAATACCCAAAGAGTTATAGTTGGGTCAAATGGAATATCTATTTCCAGTTTTGGGGGGTCTCTCTGTAGTGATACCCATAGTGGTCGTACTAGTTTACAGCTACACCAATAAGATACAATGCCCCACACACACAGCTACACCAGCATTTGTTGCTTTTTAGGTTCCCAATGATAGTCATTCTTATTAAAGTAAGACAAAATCTCAGCGTTGTTTTGATGTACATTTTTCTAATGTCCAAAGATGCTGAACATTTTATCATGTATTTATTGACCATTCGTGCTTTTTTTGTAAAGCATGTTTTCATTTCAATTGCCAGTTTTTTTATTGGCTCTTTTATCTTGGGACATCTGATCTTTTTTTTATTTCTTTATGTATTCTAGGTATTAGACACAGAGTAGCTGGCAAAGCAGTTTTTCCATTCTGTCATTTGTGTCTTCACCTTGTTCATTGTTTAACCAACTCAACTTCATATTTGAAAGTCTTCTTAGTGTCTACCCTTTTTCTGGGTACTTCATCCCCAGCATCACTCTGAGAGAAAAAGAAAAAACCCAGTAATGTTGATAGCCATGAGATAAAACAGATATTGGCTTTAGTAAAAATAAATTAAAATCACTGTGCTACCATTAACAGTAGACAAGAAATCAGCTAAGAAATCAGCAGTCTAAGACAAACTAGGTATTGCCATATATTAAAAACCAATTAAAAGGGCTAGAGGAATGGCACAGTGGTAGGCCTTGGATTCAATTCCCCAGCACCACATAAAGCTGGGCATGGTGGCACACGCCTGTCATGAGCTGGTGGGTGTATATATCACAAGTCATTTCATTTTCCCTTTCATAGGGAGGCTGGGACAGGAGGATTGCCAAATCCAAGGTGAGCATGGGCTACAGAGCAAGACCCTGCCTCAAAAAAATTATAACTATACTACCCTTAAGAATAGGTCTATAATATTAATATAGGCACAAAGACAAACCAAATATTAATGCATTGTAAAGAATCTTCTAAAAACAACCAGTATGCCACCATTAATAGAAATCAACTATTAATAGCTTGACCTAAATAGCTAAAAATTGTTAATATTTAGTAGTAATAATAATGGTGGGAGTGGGAAAAGGGAAAAATGGAACAAGAAATAAAACCTGGAAAAAGAAAGAGAAGTAGAGAGAAAAATCAATTAAAGACTTGTGCATACGTGTCCTCCTCCCCAGGCGCCACAGTTAGTGCTCCCAACTTCATCCTTTGTTTCTCTGTATTGTCTTCAGCTTCTACATTTTTTCTGTGACCTAGCTTTCCTGTCAGACTTCTCTTGATTCCCAGAATGGTTATTTTCTAAATGTTTTCAGTCTAAGTCTTAAGTGATTGCAATTTGTTGGTAGTTTTTTCTTTGCCACCTTTTTCTCCTTCCCAGATCTTGGCAGCTGGGAATGAAAAGCTGAGGGAGAAAGTGTGGGCAGGAGTGCTGCCAGAGTTTGTGCCCACAGGGATGGCTGCCTGGGCTCCTGGAAACCCTCAACTTTAAAAGTATAGGGTAGAGGTAAACATCTGGCAATCCAAGTGACTTCCTACAAGAATTTGTCATAAGAGCCTGAGGAAAAGATACAGTCCTGACAGGTACCCAAGATCTTGCTCCCGTACCAGGCTTCTGAGCCAACTTAATACATTTACTTCTTCATCTGCTCACAGTATTAAGTAGAAATGTTGTATGATATTGTACTTTGATAGTCTTGGTACTATGCTTTCATACCCTTGGTTAGAGAGTCAGTCCAGGTAGTGTTTTATTCCTGAATTTGTCAGAGTGACTCATAACACTCAATCTTGGTACTGTATCCATTTTTAAACTTTTATTTCTTTTTTTAAATGAATAGTCTGGTTGATGTAATAGATAATTTCTTTATTAAATGTATGTATGTAGTTGATTACAGATCTAGAAGATCTTTGAAATTTGGATTAGATTTTAAGGTCATTCTGATAAATTAGAAGTATATTTTGGAGGGAAATTTTTTTGGTTTATCTAGTTTTTCTGTGGGCACCCTGACAGTAGTTAAGAATGGGAACTCTCTGGGCATGAGTAGTACATGCTTATAATTCCAACACTCTCAGACAGGAGGATTACAAGTTCAAGTCCAGGCTAATCAGTTTGTTGACTTGGTGAAAATTTGTCTCCAAAAAAGGGATAGAGAGTTCTGGGAACATAACTCGGCATGAAAGCCCTTAGTTCAGTCTCTAGTACTACAAACAAACAGATCAGAGAACAGACTCACCAAAACTAAATTAATGGGAAGATCCAACACTCAACTTTCCCTACACACCTTTATATTCCAAAGCATGTTGCTTAAAGGTGATCAAAAAATACTTACTGAGTGCCACTATGCCTAGTTTGGTGCTATGTACTTTAAATATAATGATAAAAAATATCACACAGATTTCCTACAGTCTAGGAAAAGAGACAACCCAGGATGGTCGAAGGCAGTGGTCCTCAACTGTCTTAGTTACTTTTTCGTTGCTGCAACTCAGTACCCAACATCCACAAATTTAGGGGAGGAAAGGTTTATTTTAGCTCACAATCCATTCAAGGGCAGCCAGCAGTAATGGAACTACATGGGAGAGGCAGAGGTGGAGCAGCTTCTTACGACATCACACACAGGAAGGCAAGGCAAGTTGACACTAGTCCTCCATGGAAGGCAGGAAGCAGCGTATTATCCTTCCAGGTCTCATCCCAGTGATCAGCTCCTCCTGCGTCCAAGTGTGGCAGGTGTAGTAAGCCCCCACTATACAACTGTAATCCAACTTACATGACTGTAATCCACCCCTCCAAACTAGGCCCAATCTCCCAACATCATATAGTTCCATAGACAATCTGTAACATTCAAGTACATGAGACTTTTGGGGGACATTCCAGATCCAAACCACAATACCAGCCTTTCTGATACCAGGGACCAGTCTAGCTGGAGACTGTTATGCTAAGGAGAGAGAGTGGAGTGTGGTTCTTGCTGTGTAGCAGATTGTGGGAAGATAGCTTTGAAATGGCAAGAAGCAGGAGGAGAAGAGTGGGCTGTGGAGCTCTTCCTTCTGTCATATCAGCAGCTGCATTAGAACCTAATAAGAGCATGAAGGTTAGGGACGATGATCTAAGGTGGTTTTTTTTTTTTCTCATTCTTTTTGGGAGACTAGTGGCAGTAGGCATGTTAGGAAGCTTTGAAACTTTGGGTCTACTTAAACTATTTCCAAGGTTGTATTGGTCACTTTCCTATTTCTGGACCTGATACTCTCAAGTTAAAAGAGGAGAGGTTTATTTGGTTCATGGTTTCAGAGGATTCAGTCCATGGGACGCTTGCTCCAAGGCAGAAATACCATGGCAAAGGGCATGGTAGAATAAGGTGCTTACTACAGGAAACAGTACAGAACACCTAAGAGAAAGGGGCCAAGACCAGATAGTAGACCCCAAGCTCACACCTGCACGATTCACCCTGACACACCCAGATCTGTGGTTTATTCATATCGTAGGCAGCTTCCAAACCAGTCATACTGACAAATTTATGCATAACTCAGGCAGGTCTTCTACAAATATCAAAGTTTACATCATAGTCTCCTGCCTGTGTGTGTGTGTGCAAGCATGCATACTTGTGTTGCATTACACTTTCTTGGTTTGGTTTTATAATGGTAAAAATATTATAGCCTTACTTTAAAAGTACTACTCAATGTTCTAAGTTGTTTTTCTGGGCTTTTTCTATTTTATACTTTTTTTTTTTTTTTTTACATTTGTTGTGATTTGGATCTGGAATGACCTCCAAAAGCTTTATATATTTGGATGTTGGAGATTACCTGTGGATTCTGTGTGCTTTTAAAAGGTGGGGCCTGGTCAGGAAAGGTGGAATTATAGGTGTGTGATATAGATTATACACATATGGTGGATTAGGGGCATGTTGTAGATTACAGCTGTGTGGTACATTAGTGGGTAATTGACCTGGAAGGGGCAGATCCTTGAGGATAAAACTAGAGGGGTGGATCACTGGAAAGTGACATGGAAAAGTCTGTGCTAGCACTCCCTTCCTCCCTTCGTTAGCTTCCATCTGCCACACCATGAACAGCTAAACCTCTCCTGTGTGCTTCCACTATTCCAGCCACCCATGAATGAACTGTGACTTTCTGAAACTGAGCCATAATAAATCTTTTCTCCCTTAAGTTGTGAATGTTGAGTATTCTCTCCCAGCAACAAAAAGGTAACTAAGCCAATGCTAACAACTTTTTCTCTGAGAATAAAGAAAAATATTAAACTTGAAAAATTGGGCAGACAAGCATGCCAGAAATTTTTCACTATTGAGGACATCTGAGGCACTACAGTACAAATTTGAACCCTGCCTGGCCTACTTAGCAACTTAGGGAGACTCTCTCTCAAAATAAAATAAAAATTATTGTAGTAAAATATCACATTTTCCCGTTCAGATATTAAGCTGAAGCCCGCTGTAGTTTAAACATGTATTGGCTGGAGAACTGTGGTTGTGTAGCTGTAGGATTCTTTTCATAGTGGGGTGGGTAATGGGCTTCCTTAGTTTTCCCCCCTAATGTGGATGGGCCTTGAGTCCTTGAAGTCTGGCTTTATGCCCACTTGGCCCCAAAGCTGAGCAGTTAATCACACCTATTTTGTTTCCTTTATCTCCTTTGAAAGTATAAAATAAAAATCTAAACTAGACAAAAACTGGTACAAATTCTGTACAAATTAAGCAGAGTGCCTGTCTTAGTTACTTTTTCATTGCTGTGACTCATTACCTGACATCCATAAATTTAGGGGAGGAGAGGTTTATTTTAGCTCACAGTTTCAGAAGGTAACAGTCCATTCAGGGGTGGCTGGCAACAGTGGAAGTACAAGGCAGAGACAAGTTGGAGCCAACTCCTTGACATCACAAACAGGAAGCCAAGGCAAGGCAAGTTGAACCTAGTCCTCCAAGGAAGGCAGGAAGCCGCTTATATGTTCTTCCAGGTCTCCGCCTAGTGATCAGCCCCTCCTGGGTCCAGGTGTGGAAGGTGTGGTAAGCCCACACTACATGCCTGTAATCTAAATTTACATGCCTATAATGAAATTTACATGCCTATAACCCACCCCTCTAGACTAGGCCCCAATCTCCCAACAGCACGTGGTTTCATAGACAGTCTATAACATTCAAATACATGAGACTTTTGGGGAACATTCCAGATCCACACCACAATAGTGCCTTACTGTCTCGACAAAAAAATAGTCAGCTGTTCACTTTTTATTGAACAGCTTCCTTCATCCATAATTTTTCGGGGTTCTGTTTTCTTTTTGGAGGCTCTTTTTATAAATTCCAGCATGGAAGATAAAGAACCATATTTATTATGAAAATTAATAGGAAAATAGAAAGCAAAGTTTAATAATCAAGTAAGAACACTTACATGTTTTCTAAAAAGTAGCAAATGCCTATTGTTTACAAAGGTAAAAAAAATTAAAAATGGGCCAACAATAGAGCTCTGTGTGAAAGCTCTGGGTTTAATTCTAGTACTAAAAAGAAAAGTAAAGTTGAGTAGGTATAGGAGAATATAAACGGCAGAAAAAAATTACCCACAGTTACCTATCCTAACATGTTGGCATATTTCCTTGGGATTTTTGTGTGCTTATTATGGTATTTACTTGAGACCATGCTCTGTATATGTAAAAACAATTGCGTCTTATTTAATAGGATTATTGTAAAGACATATGACATATTTAATGGTGTAACTGCAGTTTCTCAAAGGTACTTATTGAACATTCAATCATTGTTAGCTGTTTGTATAGTTATCTTGTGCTTCTTATATGCAGGTGTGTGTGTATGTGTGTATGGGTTGCTGGCGAAGGAATTCAGGTCCTGGTACTTACACTCTACACTTCCAGCCCTTGCTTTTCTTTTTTACCGCCTACTTGCTAAGTATTTTTCCAATTATAACTTCATAAGCATTACTTTAAATGACAACAAAATATCCTATAATTATGGTATACTACGGTTTACTTTTTCTTTCCTAATACTTGTACATTTGTTTTACTTCCATGAAGTAATTAGAAATACTAGTTCTCTTATTATTATCTGTTTATATAAATCTATCTTGGCATAGAAGTACTAAGTCAAACTGATTTTTTAAAGGATTTTGGTGGTCATATTACTAATTTCAGTTCACTTTTTTCTTTTACTCTTGATTGGTAGTAAAATAAAAGCCTATATCAGGAAATCCTTGCCAATCCTAAAATTCAGAATTATTGGGTTAATTACATTATTTCTTTTCTGTGTTTGAAACAGGATTTATCTGAATTCACTATGTAGCCCAGGCTGGCCTCAAATTCACAGCCTCCTCCTGAAAGCTGGAATTACAAGTTTGCACCACAGTACCCAGTTTATGTGGTTCTGGGGAATAGAACCCAGGGCCTTGCACTTGTTAGGCAAATACTCTAGCTGCTATCCTATTCTTCCAGCCCATATATTACTTTTAAAGTTATATTTTCAATGTTATTTACATAATTGAAATCCTAACAGTGTTTTTTAATCTGTGTAAATCTCTTGTATGTTAGGGCATTTAATTCTTTATGTGTCATATTTGTTCAGATAATTCCCCAGACTTTTTTTAATAATTCAAGTTTGTCTTCTTCCCGAGTTTTTCATTTCTTTTGAGCTAAGTAAATTATCTCTGTTCATAGGCTCATGTATATTTTCCTCCTAATTTGTACAACTTATATAATTAAACATTTACATTTAACTCTTTAATACCCTGACCTAATCACCTCTTAAAGGGCCCACCTCTTAATACCATCTAAATGGCAATTAAGGAACCATAGCAGAGAATTATATGAAAATGATTAATATCAATAAACTCAGTTTTTAATTTGTAGTCGATGTGTCTGCCCAATAACCAAAACTCTGTATCTGTTATCTAACCTACTTTCTTACTGATTGTTCCCCCAAACTATCTACTCCACCTGAAAACAATAAAAATTCACCTTTTTCATATGCTTTTTGGCCATTTGTACTTCTGAGAAGTTTCTTTTCATTTCAGCTGCCCACTTCTTGATGGGATCATTTATTTTAGGGGGTTGTACATTTCTCAGTTCATTGTATATTCTAGATATTAATTCTTAGTCTGAAGTGTTAGTGGTGAATACCTTTCCCAGCTCTGTGGGTTGTCTCTTCACCTTGCTGGTTGTTTCTTTTGCTGTACAAAAGGTTTTTAATTTAATGTAGTCCCATTTGTTGATTCTTGCTGAGATTTCTTGCTGTTCAGAAAATCCTTTCCTGTTCCTGTGTCTTCTAGGGTTTTACTTATTTTGTCTTCCAGTAAGTTCAGTGTTTCTGTTTTGATGTCCAGTCCTTTGAACCATTTTGATCTGATTTTAGTGTGTGGTGACAGATAAGGGTCTGATTTTATTCTGCATGTGGAGATCCAATTTTCCCAGCATCATTTGTTCAAGATGCTGTCTTTTCTCCAGTGGATTGTTTGGGCCCCTTTGTCAAAGATCAGTTGGCTGAGGGAGTTTGGATTTGTTTCAGTATCCTCATTTCTGTTCCAGTGATCCTCTTGTCTGTTCTTTTACCACAGTACCATGTAGGTTTAATCACTGCTTATTTGTGGTATTTTCTGAAGTCTGGGATTGCGATTCCTTCAGCTTTGCCCTCAATACTCAGAATTGCTTTAGAGATTCTGGGTCTTTTCTGGTTCCATATAAATTTTAATTGTTTCTTCTAGTTCTGTGAAGAACGTAGTTGGTATTCTGATTGGTGTTGCATTGAATCTGTAGAATAGCTTTGAGAGTATGGTCTTTTTGACAATATTAATTCTTGCTACCCAGGAACATGGGATGCTTTTCAAAGAAAGACAGATATGAAGCGTTTGAATGAAAATGGGGCCACCTAGAGTCAGTAATGCTCAGTGAAAAGGACTAACTATAGATGGATGTCCCTTTTATGAAATGCACAAAAATCATGACATAAAAAGGCTTCAACATGAATGGCAGGGTAGAAGGAGAGGCAGTGATCAGATAGGAAAGGGGTAAACCTTTGGAAAAGGGGTAGACATTGACGCTCACTGATTCTCCAGATCCCATGGTTCTAATGTGTTACAGAATTTGGAATTCATGTATTTACCAAAAAAAAAAAAAAAAAAATGTTAAATTTTATGTCATGTGAATTTTTTACCACAATAAAATTATTGCTAAGCAAATAAATAAGATAAAGATTTACCTTATAGCTATCATACTTACTGGACAAACAGTTGTACTTACTGGACACACACACACACACACACACACACACACATATGCATATAAGAAGGGCAAGAATTTTTTTTCCCAATTATCTCACAGAACTTAAAGTGAAAAATACAGGGAACAGGGACCGGGGGGTGGATTGTGGGAGTGGGTAGGGGTTGGATCGAAAGGAAAGCAGGGAAAGTCTTGTTACATTGACTAGATATGTATGTGCACAAAATGCCCAAAACCAATGTAAACCTTAAATTCTGCACTTACACATATCAATAAAATGGGGGGGGGGATATGAAAAAATAAAAATAAATAAAAATAAATAAAATAAATAAAAAGTACCTTTCTGCACCTTAAAAGAAGGAGGAGGAGGAGGAGCCGGAGGAGGAAGGGGGAGGAAAGATAGGACTAGAGGAATATTACAGTGCTAGAGCTTCAGTTTGATTCCCCAGCACCACATATACCCGGCATGCATGGTGGTGCACGCTTGTAATCCCAGTACTTGGGAAGCTGAGGCAAGAGGATTGCTGTGAGTTTGAGGCCAGCCTGGGCTACATAATGAGTTCAGGACCAGCCAGGACTATAGAGTGAGACCCTGTCTCAAAAAAGAATCCATCTCCAGCTGCTTTCCAGACATCAGATTACCTGAACTTTCCAGTGGCGCTTCAAACTCAAGCAGTTTAGAACTCAGATTCAGTTCAGCCTTTCTGCTTTATTCTGCCTTGCTCCACCAGTGTATCTCCAAGTCCTATTTCCTGCTCTTGCGTTCTTTTCGGTTGTTGATATCACTTCTAACCCAGCAGCCAAGGTAAAAATCCAGTTATTCTTCATTCTCTGACCCCGCAGACCTCATCACCACATGCTGTCTGTTTGACCCCACAATATCTTTCCTTTTGTGTCTGTATTTACTACTGCTGTCCATCCTCACCATCACTGGGCTAGACAGCTGTATATTCTCATCTAGTCTCCCACCACTGTCCCTCCCTCTAACCCATTCTGTGTAATGGTTCTAACTGGGGATGGGATTTAGAAGGATGCCACTTTCCCCTAGAGATTCAGATCTACTGAATTAAAAGTGAGACTTAGGCATTTAATTTTACAAAAAGCCTCCCATGTCATTTTTTTTTTTTTATTCTGCAAAGCCCTCATGTAACCAAGAGATTAAAATGAATCTTAAAACTTGGGATTTTTGTTTTGTTTTGTGTTGTCCTTGTTAAGCAATCTATGTCTCTATCTTCTTCTTCATGCTGAGGTTGGAAACTGGCAAACTCCAGCCCTGGCATGGAGGAAGATTCAACATTGCTCGGACTCCTTCTGATAGGGTAAAGCCTGGCTAAATCTACATATTCATATTTTCTGACTTTCATTCTACCTCTTTTATAAATTGGAATACTAAAATACTTTTGTTTGTTCAAAGAGTTCAGGTTGACTATATTCTCATTGGCCAAATTGTTTTTAAAAATTCATTTTTTAGTTTCTGTGAGCTTTTCGGCTACTGTTGTTGGTTGACAGGTGAACAAATCCAGGTCGTCAGAGGCCAGATACAGGCTCTGACTGCACATACCATCACCACCACCACACTCAACACTAAAGTTATCTTAAAAATCGTTGTTACCTCATTCTTTGGCTTAAAACATTCTTGTTCCCTTATGCCTCCAATGTAAAATCCAGACTTCTTAGTTTGTAAGAGAAAAATTTCAATCTCACTCTGATCCTCATCTGTCTTTTCAGGCATGTTTTCATATACCACTTCCCCTACCCTCCACCCACCAGTTAGGTGCCTTTGAGACTAACCAAGAGAATTAGACACTTTGGGATTTCTACATACCATTTCTCAGTAAGGTAACTTAACTTTTGCTCTGTATCTGGAAAATTCTTCCCAGCCATTACTTCAGCTGTGGGCCTTCCCTAACTTCTTGCGTGTCGTTTCTCCAGGCAGAACTAACTACTTCATGACTCCATGCCACTTTGTCTGTACTTGCTCTGCTGCACTCTTGGCCCTGCGCTATGATTACTCGTTTGCATATCTGTCTTCGTGTCCATAATAGAGTTAGACTGTTGAGATAGTTTTTTACCTTTTATGAATACTCACACAGGAAATGTGCCTCTTTGATTAAGAAGTAAGTTCTCTTGAAGTCTTTTCAAACCTCCTCTTCTGACGAGCAAAATGTATTCTACCTTCTAGTCATGTCACCATCTGCTTCGGTCTCCTCATTCGAAAAAAATTTATCATATTAACAGAAATGTCCCATATTTCTGGACCAAGTAATAATGGTTGCTATCCACACAACTAAATGGTAGCCAGTTTGGTATCTTGGAGCTGCTGAAAATGCTTCAGAGCTGGTGGCTTTCCCAGTGAGCTGAGCCTGTGATGGAGATCCTGACTACATGCCTTTTTGATGTTTGAGAATACCTCTTTCCTCTTGGCTGTCATTCAAGCAATACATGTTTTAAAGTTCCAGAAGGGATTTGAAACTTGGGGGCAGTTGTAATGAGTTTACAGAGTACAATGTTATCATTTCTGTCGGACTTTGAATATTAGAAAAGAGGCTTCTGTCTTTATTGTGTGTATGCTAAAGAAAATAGTTGCACATGGTATCTGACAAGAGATGGAGAGGATTCTGAAGACTTCTGTGGCATCAGACCAACATGATGCTACCCATATGTAATTTTATCACATGGTTCCATGTTTAAGGAGTTACTTTTTTTTTCCTATTGTTATTTTTTCTCTAGAGTATCAGAAAAGAGATTGAATGTAATAGTATCTGTAATATTAAATTAGGTAATTGTATTAGTTCTGGAAGCAGTATGAAAATATTCTTATCTTATTTGAGAAATGGATTGCTAATAGTAATATAATGAAGAAGCAAAGCTCATTCTGTTTCCAGGACCAGAATGTTTCAAGTACCTTTAATGTAAAAAGTTGCTATACTGAATTTGGTACCTTCATAGCTTTTGTCTCCTTCTTTCAGTTGGACAATCAATTTAAAAGAGCCAGAGGGAAAATGTAAATTTAGGACTAAAAATAAGCTAATCTATGTTTTCATCCAACATTAGCCAACCTAAAACAGTTGTTTAGTTGATTGTTATTACTCAGTACAGTCACTAGTGTTAACCTAGAAAGTCTAAATATCTGTCTGGAAGCCAAGTAGTCATCTAAGTAGCTTGGAATTGAATTCTTGGCATATGAAGAGGTATATTTTATTTTTGAGCATCTTACTTAGGAACTTGTCACCCCCAAAAAAGAACATGGAATTGTAAACATAGCATAAAGACTTAAAAATCTCTTCCCAGCAAATCTTTTTCCACTTTGGATCTTCTCCGTTAAATGGATTATCACTTTTTAAAAGTTTCCCACTCAATATAAAATTGATTTTTTAAAAAAGAGGAGGTGTAGGAGTGCATAGGTAACTGGAGAAAGAGAGGTAGATCCCTTTTTAACTTCTGGGTTCCTTGGCTTTCTCTGACATAGTTACCCTGAGCCTTTATTTGATTGTATTATGAAAACTACCTAACAGTTAAAAGTTATGGTGTCTTAATGCTCATCAAGCATCAATAAACATTCTACTGAAACATTGTACACAATTAACTCTCTTCTCAAAGATAAGGAGAAATCAGCTACTAAGAGAAAGGGAAGGACTTTTCAGCTTCACTTTCTTGCTTTTGAGGGACCAGTTTCTGTAAGAAATACTTCTTTCCATTTAGGAGAGGAAGAGATTTCCCAGTAATATTTAACAGTAGTTTGGTAGCTCCACCTGCAAGACAGAAACCTTTTGTTGCTGACCCTAACGTGGAAGGAGAATGATTGCAGAATGGCCAGAAAGCAAGATCGCACACTCCTTTGGTTAAGTTTGAATTTCTTCACTGAGGAATCTCACCAGAGGGAGAAATAGATTGAGTTTAGAAAACTCTGAGCTAAAATCTTTACTTTCAAACTTAAATTTGGATCAAGTTACAAAAGTCAGGATTCTAATCAGGTGGTGTAAAATTTGGATTCACTGCTGAGATTCTAGCAAAAGCTTAATAAAAGTTTGCTCCGGAGTCTTATTTTTTAACTTAGTGTTTAACAATTTGATTGTTTTGGTAAAAAGTTTACAAACTAAATATGAGAGTACTAAACTAAATTTCGGGAAATGTGTGCACCTCCATGTTATGACCTGTGTCATGTACAACAAATGCCAGACACTCAGTAATCCTGTACCTAAAATGTAGAGAAATTAACTCTGGAGGACAAGACAAACAAACAGACACTTTACTAGAGACTTAACTGAAAGGAAACCTCGTGGTCTGAGATGGACATTAATGGTACAAATTATAGAGACTACAAAATGATAGAATTAGCACAAATGTCAGATGGGTTTCTTGATCTTTAACATTTAAAAATTACGGGCAAAATTAATAACCTTATGTACTAAGGCTACAAAATAAAACCCCTGAGGTTCCACACTAGAGTAGTGTCTCCAAAATTGGTTGCCTCCCCTTATTGAATTTACTTAAGCTAGAAGTATTAGTTTCTGTGCCCACTCCCTTCGGGTCCTCCTGTGCTCATTAGAAATGATAGTTGGTCCCCTTGCCCACATTCATCCACTTGATCATGGTAATTATTCATACAGTGTATAAATGTCTTGTCTTTCAGTCCTCCTCGTCCTCTGACTAATATGAATGACACTGTGGTTAGCCACACGTCCTCCGGAGTGCCCACTCCCACCAAGAGGTATGTATGTCTTTGTACCTCAGAGTTAGGGACAGGCCTTTGCCACTGATTTGCTATGGCGTCTTCAGAAACTAACCCCAAGAAGAATATTCCATGGGGCAAAAAGGACTGGCATTCTTTTTCTACTCTTTGACTGTCTTTTAATATTATCTTCTGCTTTGATCCTCCTGTTTTACCCCTAATGACTCATACATATGGCAGTTGAAGTTTGGCTCTAAGTAGTGCCTCAGGTGGAAACCTCATTGTGACAGACAGCAAATATGATGTCAGAGCAGATTAGGTGTACTTGAGATCTTTTATTAACATTAAGCAGTATTTTAATAGAGTTTCAGCAGTTTTTCATTTGATTTCTTTCAGTGTCAAAGATTATTTCTGCTTCTGATTAGACTATGTAAACTGAATTAATTTCTTGTAAAATTTTCTCCTAATTGATTCTGTATACAATTTGTAAACATTTAAGTTGAAAAGCCTAAGTCCTTTTCTCTTAGTTATACAAAGAGTTTGCTCTAAGGTTCTTCAAGGAATGAAAACTCTGTATTCTTTTTTTTCCTTTTTATTTAATTTTCTTTTCTCCAAAATTCTCTTAGGCAGTACTTGAAAGCTCTATAAGAAGTCATAGTTTCTATTTGATTTAAGCTATTTCATGACCAGAGGAATGCAGAAAATCCCTTGAAGGCACAACCATTAAAGTCTAGCAATCATCACTCAGAAAAACCCCGCAAAGACATCCCAAACCACTGAACATATCCTTCCTGGAAAAAAAAAATACTTTATGCCAGATGTACTGATCATGTTGGATTAAGCCCAAGTCGGCCATAGAAATGTCATCTGCTCAGTAATAATTTGACTCAATGTATAAAACTAAGGCCAACAATGTGTGTCCTCATTGGCTAGAACTCCTAGAGCAACATTTCTCAAACCTGTCTGATGAGATGAATTTCCTGGGGCACTTGTTAAAAATACACATTTCTGGGACCACGTCAAACCCAATGAATCAGAAGCTTGAAAGATAGGATCCTGAGAGGCTGCATTTTTAACAAATATTTCAGGTGATTCTTATCATCTAGCAAGTTTGGGAAATAACCTTAGCAAGAGCAAAGAGCAAGCTGTAGAGCCTCTTAGGGACTGAATAAGTCAGACACACCTTACTGTTTGGAGACCCAGGACCCTGACCAGGTAAGCACATGCCTAAAGCCTTGTTAATTCACTCCTGGCAGAGACAGACAAGCTACCTCTTTAGGCCAGAATGGTGTAATGCACTGGAACACAGGTATTTAGCCAGACTGCCTGAGTTTGGATCTGGATCTCCCCTTACCTTGAACATATTTCTTATCTTCAGTGTTTTTAATTCATAAAATGGGAACAATAATATATATATACCTCATGGGGTTTATATAAGGATTTTAATGTACTGTCTTTGTTATTTTGAAAGTAACTGGAATGAGAGGACCAATGAAGAAGAGACAGAGAATAACTTAAGAATGATCGCTCTCAAAGAGGGACAAAAGATGTGTGGAAAAGTATGAATAAATCAGACCTTTCCTGGATATCCTACCTGGATATAACAGTAGCCCCCACTGTCCTTAGTCTTGAGATTTTGTATTAAAAACCCACAGCATTCAGACCCAGACTCATTTCCACTTCAAAACCAAGAAGACAAATACCATTGGAAGAATTAGACTTGTAATTTTTATACGTTTTGTGTTATTTTGTGGAACATCATCTGTTAAATAGGAGTTCGTCTTACCTGTATTCTTTACTAGTTTTGTTTCTCTGATCCTCTTGAGTACGTAAGGACCCAAAGAGACAGGGACAAGTATACTCAGTGACCTGACCTGAGTCTTGCTGTTAGAGGCAGGTAAAGGAAGTATATCTTTCTGGCAATGTTTTATTGCTTGAGAAGACTGACAGGAGGAACTCAAGAATCATAGTAACCCCAGCCACCTGTGTAGGACTGGAGGCATTAGGCCCCGGCTTAATTATAAGTGGCCGGCTGCTTGTCAGTCCTAAAATGATAGTAGCCTATGTGGAAATAGTCAGTTCTGGAACCAGCAAACCCTAGGTAACCAAAGTGTAGACCAGAAAGGAAGCCTGAGCTCTGCCACTTATCAAGAAGTAGTTACTTGAGTAGAGGCTACATGAGAACAAGATGTCTGTACTGCGAAATTATGGCCCTTGGAATCTTAGATTTCATTTATAGCTGGTATGAGATTGTGTGTGACTATGTGGACAATAATTGTATAATTCATAGACTTGGCTTTCACAGCTCCAGTGACAAAGTAGTATAAATTTCCATATTGTCTTCTCTTTACCACCTTAAGAGCTGACGTTTTTCTTCCCTCTCTTAAGTATAGTCAGATCTATACCTCCAGTCTGTAAAAAAACAGGAACCTAGCACAGCTTCTGAGCCATAGGACCTGCTACTCTTGAGGCGAGAAGATGGAGCTATTCTCCAGAAATAATAGTTCTTTTCTTTCTGTCTTTCTTTCTTACTTTTTCTTTCTTTCTTTCTTTCTTCTTGAGAACTCAGCATAAGATATAAATTATAGAATCAGACAAGGATGTGCGTAATAGTTAAAATGCAGGAAATGTTGACAGATTGGATGTGTTCTAGGGATTGAACTCAGGCCTCATACACTTTAGCCAGGTACTCTACCATGGAACTACATCCTGAGCTTATAATACAGGAAATTTTTGAGCATTCCAGGGTCTGCCTTTCTTAATAAGCATGTACAGATTGTGGCTTCTACAGTTGTCAAATTAATGCTATATTAATTCAAACAAAAGGTGGTTTTGGTGTGTTCCCTGTACAGAAGAATACCTTATAAGTAGTAAAGGTACTTTGCTCTGGTGTGAGATCCTATAAAGTACATTCCTGAGTGGTTCTCCTCTAGGGTTTTGCCTTTATATTACTCTTTACTACCTACTTTTATTTGATATTTCTGTAACTAAAAAGAAATGTATTTGCCTTAGACTAGCTTCTTGAAATTTGCTTACTTTTAAAAGCATTAAAATAGTACATTTAAAAACACAATTTTTAAAATTTTGAAAGTTTTTAAACACAGGCTTAAAATTCCCCTCTCCTGCCTGATTTCCTCCCAGGTTTCCATCTGTCCCTTTTTCCACACCGTTCAGCATGTAATTTGTTCTATTATACTCTGTTTTGTTGTGCTATTCTCTAAGTCATACCTTATATTCAGACCAATATAGGAAACCATGCTAGTATTTTTAAATTTTTAGTATGGAAACACATACGGTTTTGCAGGAATTTCATATAGCTTTGCAGTAACAAAAATCTTCAGTGTAAAACCATTTTTGGTTTGCGCATTCAGCGGTAAGTCAATTACAACTTATAAAAACTCAAATATAAAAATCTTTGGCCTATAGCAACAAGTCAAATAGCAGTCAGTGCTGGCGAGGCTGTGGGGAGAAAGGAACCCTCCTGCACTGCTGGTGGGAGTGTAAATTCGTTCGACCACTCTGGAAAGCAGTATGGAGAGCTCTCAAAAGACTAGAAATAAATATCCCCTTTGACACAGTGACACCCCTCCTGGGAATATATCCAAAAGAGGCCAAAACAACATACAACAGAGATACATGTATACCCATGTTCATAGCAGCACAACTAACAATAGCTAGAACGTGGAAGTCACCAAAATACCCATCAACAGACCAATGGATACACAAACTGTGGTACTTATACACAATGGAATACTACGCATCTGTAAGGTCCAACAGTGTGGAGTTTTTTATAGGCAAATGGAAGAAACTTGAGAACATCATGCTTAGTGAAGTGAGTCAGAAGCAGAAGGTGAAACATCGAATGGTCTCTCTGATATAAGAGACCCAGACCACAACCATCTCATGAACTTTAAACGAAAGACAAAGCGAAAGAGGGGGAAGGGGGGTGGAGGGGGAAGGAAGGGAAGGGGGAGGGACAAAAGGAGAGCGGGAAAGCCCTTGTCACTTCGATAAGGAAAGTATGTGCACAAAATGTTCAACTCCATTGTAAACCTTAAATTTTGCACTTGTACATATCAATAAAATGGGGGGGGGGATAAATAAAAATAATAAGGGTCTAGGAAAAAGATCAAATATAAAAATCTGGACTTTAAAAGGCACAAACTCCAAAACAAAGAGGAAAAAGACAAAGACGAGAGTCCATGGACGCTGGAGCGCCTGGATGGCAACCACAGGACAGCCTCTGTGTCTTCTTCTCTTGCACCAAACTGCAGTGTGTCCAGTGCTGCAGCGGCTCGGACACTCACCCTAGCCTTGTCTCCAGGGACTGTGCATCATCTCCCTTGGATTAGAAAATACCAAGGGAAGATTCTTGGTTCCCTTAGCCAAATTCCCATCTTACGTGTGTATGGTGGGCCAGGCCCTTCAGACTGAAGTCATCAGAGCTGAGAGACGTATGTTTTCCCAGAAAGTGGTCATAGTGGCACGAATGGAAGGGAGATCCTGATAAAGAAGGATAGCAGGTGTCAAAGGCAGACAGCTGTTCTGTTCTCAGCACACAGCCGTGTCCACACATGTGGACATACCTTCCTAGACATACTTTTGCTTCCAGAATTTTCCTTCACGTAAAGCACCACATACAACTACAAATGTGCTCACACCTTTTCTGCAAGTCTGACATGCCTCCTGTGTAGAGCAGTGAGTCTGGGGTATCCACGTTAAATCCATTCATCTGGATTAGGTATGGATCTAACTTCTTGTGATTTATTAACCCATTTGTTATGGACCAGTGCACCATGGACACCCAGCTAACAAAAGTTCTACAGATAGACTAACTGCACTAGAACAGGCAGTGTGGCATCTTAAACCACATTTGCCTGTCTTTTTTTTTTTTTTTTTTTTTTGACCTTCACTAAATTACAGTTAAGAAATTTAAAAAGAAAAGAAAAGCTCACAAGAACAAGGAAAAAAGGAGAAGGAGGCAAAAGCAACAAAATTTTGGAAGCAGTTATGCAAATGGATGATTTAAAAGACCAGTGAAAATGAAAATGTAGGCTAACTGTACAAGGAATTGGAAGAGGCCTGGAAGTATGGCTCAGCAGTTAAGGTGCTTGCTAGGCAGGTGCTAACTAAGTCAAGCACTAAGTACCTGAGCCCAATTCCCCAGTCCCGCATAAGCCAGACATGGTGGTGCATGCCTGTAATCCCAGCCCTCGGGAGGCTGAGGCAGGAGTATTGCCATGAGTACCAGCCCAGCCTGGGCTCCATAGTGAGTTCAGGACCAGCCTGGGCTACAGAGCGAGACCCTGTCTCAAAAGAAAGAAAGGAAGAAAGGAAGGAAGAAAAAGAGAAAGAAAGAAAGAAATTGGAAGAAAGTTATCTCCTGTAATTAGAAGTCTCTGAAATGGCTCTCCAGAGTTACAGCAGCCTCTAGAGAAGGTGGAGCTGCTGACGAGGCATAGCCATAAACTTGTTTTTAGGCTGGTCCTGAGAAAACCTTTGTATATGTGTAAGTATGCTGTATCACACCACCATTTGCATGGGTCTTTGTCCAGAGACTTTTTTTTTCTTGCCATTTTATTTTTTATTTCTTCTAAGGGTTAAATGATGCTTACTATCCTGTTCAGTTTGTGAAAATATACTGTGTTGGGACATCTCACATGAATAATTGGTAAATATCAGAACCACTGAGGGTGGATAGCCACCAGTTGTTAGGAATCTTGAGTTAGGACAAGATGTTATCACTTAAACTTTTTTACTTCAACATATACTTCATAAAAAGGAAAGCAGTTTTTGAAGGCCAGGAGATGCCACTGTGTGAATATTATTTCTGCACTGTGGAAACACGACCAAGTTAAAAGATGAATTCCTCTATGGTAGTTATTAAAAAGGATTTCTGACTGAGAGCCACAGTAAAGACATTATCATGTTATTTACAGAATGGAGTAGAATGATAAAAAATGATGGTCTCCTGGCTTTTTACACTGAGAACAATAAAGATATTGAAGAAACTGCAAAAGGAGGCAAAATGGAATTGAGCTAGCCAGAACTTTCATGTGTGCATTCAGCCACAGACTTTCTTCCTCCATGAGAGAAGTGAAGTTTGGTTGAAAAGCAAGAATTAATAAGGATTTCAGGAAACCACTAGCTTGTTTGACTTCTTCATGAGAATCTCTTCAAGCTGACACAAGAATTATTTTTTCTCCTTTCTTTGAAAAGCAAGAAAGCAGAGAAATTGAAAATTAACACATAATCATAAGGAACTATAGAGTCATCTGTGTTGGCAAATTTCCAAAGTCCCCCTGGACCTGGGCGGACTGCCAGTTTTTAGTTACTTCTGGGTTGGGATTAGATTCCATTTCCATTCAAGCATTCAAGATAAACTTTCCCCCAGCTCTAACTCGGATTCGTACAAATAGAAAGCTGGAATATTTAAGTCCAAATCTAGAAACCTCAGTCTGAGGAATTCAAGCTGACAGTAGCATAGCAACAGATCATTTCCTCCTTTCATTGGACTGAGTGAGGCTCAACGTCTGAGGAAGAGCCGGTCACATCCACATGACCTGCTGACAGAGCAGAGTGGAAGGAACAGATCTGAAGAAAGACCGATCAGTGCTGTCCTGTCCACTCGGAGGTGCCTGTGGCATACTGGCAGTGAAGACAGCCTCTGGGACAGAGGAAGTGGTGGAATGAGTAATGTTCCAGGTTCCTTTTTGGCTTGGATTAAGGTACCTTGTGCTGAACTCAGAAGATTTAGGCAGAATGATAATAATATTTTGTTGAGTTAGCGGTGCCTGTGGCACACAATTTTTTTTCATATGCTTTAGAGGCATTTGTTTGTTTGTTGGAGACAGGGTCTCACTCTGTAGCCCAGGCTGGTCCTGAACTCACTGGGGAGCCAAGCCTGGCCTTGGACTCAGGACAAACCACCTGCCTCAGCCTCCCAAGTGCTGGTGTGCCACTATGCCCAGCTTTATGTGAATGAACTCAGGGCCTTGCACTTGACTCCTGTGTCATTCCTCCAGCCCTGGAGGCTTTTAATTATCTCTTTTCCTTATTGCCTAAGAAGCTGCTACTTTCAGGTGTTGGCATGTGCCATGACCTTGTAGAGGTAAGGAAGATTCTGGAGGTGATCCAACTTAGACCTACTATATTTAACCAGAGATATTTTTCATTCTTTTTGGTATCAAACTATTAAAATGTTTCACCTTGCTGCTTTTTGGTACTGGGGGTTGAACCTGGGATCTTCCCGTTGAGCTATCTCCCTAGCCCTTATAGCCCAAGTTGGACTCGAACTTGCAGTCCTCCTAGCAGCCTCCCAGAGTGCTGAGGTTATAGGGCTGGGCCACCACACCCAGCTTCCAGTTTAATAGCTTGTAAAGCAAATCATTGCTATGGTACAGATCATTTTCGTAGACATTATGCTTTCCAGTTTACTCTCAAAATTCAGTCATCTCTTTGCAACCAGAAAGATTTTTTTGTCTGAAATTTAAATCTAAAGGTATTGTTATCCTATGATTAAAACTTTGCAGTTTTTGTTGGGGGGGCGGGTAAGGGATTTTTGTTTTGTTTTGTTTTGTTTTTTGAAAGACGGTCTCACTAAGTGGTTGTGATACCCAGGCTGGGCTCAAATGTACGATGCTCCCACCGCGCAGCCTACCAGAGTGACGCAGTTATGGGCCTGTGCCATCGGGCCTGGCTGCAGTGGCTCTTCTTTTCTGTAGCACTTTGTAATAGTATTTTCATGTTAACCATGTTTCCATGTTTTGTGCTAACCACTACAGTAGCCACTAGCCATACGTGGCTGTTAAGCACCTTAAATGTGATTAATGTGATAGAGGAAATAAGTTTTTATTTTTTAAAATTGAATTAATTGAAGTTTAAACAGCTACAGGTGACTGAAGTACACTGAGTAGTCAAAGTGTACTGTTAAGTACTTGCACCTGGGCTTTGGATGTGCTGTTTTCTCTGTGGGGACTCTTTTCAGCCGCATCTTCACCTTGCTAACACCTGGTTATCATCCAGGCTTCAACTTCAGTGTCACTTTCTGAGAGAGGATATTTCCAACTTCTTGGAGAAGACTAAGTCTTCTTTTGATGGTATACCGGCCCCACACTTACAAATACTTGATTAAAGTCAGTGTTCCCCTAATGACTGTCACTCCACAAGACAGAAGTACATTTGCTTATTTATTGCAGCAGTTCCAGCACCTGTTAAGAGTATCTGGCACCTAGTGGACCTTCAACATAATTAAATTAAGCACAACTAAATATTTATTATATGTCTATTCTGAGTAAGGCAATACATTTTTGCCTACAAACCAAAGTTCTAACCATGATTACATTGAACATGATATATTTATAGTATTTTAGAATGATTCATTATTCTATTTTCTAACTTCAGAAGTAAACTCTTTAGAAATTGCCCCTGTTACCTAAACTAATTACTTTAGGGACTGTGTTATTAATCAAGAATTAAGAACACTTTTGCAAGCTCAAGAGATAGGGAGCAAGGGAAAAGCATTGCTTTAAAACAGATTGAAGATGGTTGCAGGAAGTGAGGCAGTATTCACATTCAAGAGCTGCTTTGCTTTGCATTTAACCCTTCACTCAGGTTGTCTCTACGGGTTTATTTTCCAAATGTTTGTTTTATTAATCTCAGTTTAATCTCTGGTTAGACCACAAAAACTAGTCACTTGTGATTCCTTTCGGATTCTTGTAATTGAGCTTTGACCATTAGTTATTTTGTAGTCTTTTGTCTGCCAAGTGTTACCATACTACCTTCAAAACTAAACCAACTAAGGACTTTGTGGCCATGATTACAAGTCTGATTAGGGCAATGCAGACCAGTATGTTGTAGCCTGGAATGGTCTTATTAGATTAGGAACACCCTAGAGCTGATGCTGGCTGGTTTTTTGGTAGAATATTTACCAGTGAGGAAGTTGTGCTAATTCCAGAGCTTTTCTCTGGAATTAGAAGGATATAGGTATCATTAGTTTCTCATCAACATCACAATACCTAGAACTACCTAAGACTTATATCTAAGAGCTCTTGAATCAATTTAGAATTGGACTCACTGATGTGTCTCCAAGCCTGTTTAGTTCCTAACATTGATCCAGATTCAGAATATATGAGAAAAATACTACCGAAATTAGCTCAGCTATTGGCATAGTATGGTCTCAGGACACTTTCAGACCACCATATGATCTGTACTAGGACAATGGTTGGCAAACTGCTACTTGTGAAAGCCTGTTTATGTAAAGTTTTTTTACTGTAACACAAACATATCCATTTGGTTATATATTGACCACGGCTCCTTTCTCTACAGTGGCAGTAGCTACAAAAATCCTATGTCCTATGAAGCTTACAGTATTGGGCTGTAGGAATAGCACAGCAATTAGAGTACTTCTGAGTTGATTCCCCAAGCACCAGATAAGCCAGGCATGCTAGCACATGCTTATAATCCCAGCACTATCAAGGCTGAGAAAGGTTGCTGTGTTCAAGGCCAATCTGGGTTATATAGTGAGTTCTAGACCACCCTGGGCTATAGAATGGGACCCTGTCTCAAAAAAAAAAAAAGCTTACAATATTTACTGTCTAGTCCTTTGAGAAAAACAAGCATTTCAGCTCCTTTTGGATTTCAAATAAGAATATTTGAAAGATGAGATGTAGCTCTAACGACAAACTATTCTTAGTAGACTCAATTTCAGAGCCAAAAACGGTACTTTAGAAATTAGCATGTTTTAGTCCATTCTTGGACTCAACATAGAAGATAATGAAATCTGATTGCAACAGGTTTAGTAGGCCACCTTTATGTCTGTTTTATTAGTAGTATCTCCCGATTGTCGCAGAAGCAATTGTGGAGATGAGTCAGTATTATCTCACTTCAGCTGCCCTTGTGCCTGGTAAAGGGGAAGATCCATATGGCTAAATATTTGAGTTCCTGAAATTTAAGGGTATAATAGGCACTCTTACTAATAGAGCAGCTAGTAGTTAGTAATGAGAGAAGGACTGCTTCCACTAACACAATATTTGTAAATAATGGTCTACTGAGGCTCCAGCAATACATTAGAGGCCATTTGATGCTTTTAGCCTTCATCCGAGGTCAGTCCTTAAATATCTAACACTTCGAAATAGTGGATTGCTAGAATTACTCTTATTGTTTGAATAGAAATGAAAGAGCTAGAAAATATTCTTACTTTCTGTTATGCAGCACATAGTAATAATATACTAATTATTCTGTATTTTCACTTACGTTTCAAATGTAAAAACAGAGATACAGTGAGAAAAATCTTGCCTTTACTTATCAATTCAGTCTAGACTTCTGCCCTCAGTAGCATATTCCCAGATGTCACTCAACTTCCTGTTCCAACCAAAAACTACTAGCTGTACTCCTGTTCTCACCTCTGCCTAACCAAGGATATCCCTGCATGGCTCAGGTGCAGGAGCTCCCCTCTCTGCTGTTGTCAACTCCACGTTCAATTTCGACACAAGAAAACTGCAGCCTTATAAGCACGAAGTCTAAGGTTACATAGGCCTGAGTTCAGGTTACAGCCCTGTCCACTTACCTGTTGTGAAGAAATAATTACATCATCTTTAGAAGTAATTTATTAACTCAACAAATATTTATTGACGTGTAACAGGTGCTAGGCACTGTTTTAGAACATGTAAAGATAAGTCCCTACTTTCTTACAGCTCCCATTCTAATGGAGAAAACAGAAAGCACATAAGTTTAGGATATAGTGAAGAGTATTGATAAATACAGTAGAGAAAAATAGAGCAAATTGAGTATAGAGTTTTAGGTTTTAGATTGGATAGACAAGGAAAGACGGTCTGGAGGGGCGACCTTTGATTAGAAGCCTGATTATAAGAAAGAGGCAGGATGTGAAGAAGAATGTTGGAGGCTCAGAACAGGAGAAATAAAGATGCCACAATGGGCATTAACTTTGTGTTTTGTGAACTAGCAGAGAGCTTGATATGGCTGAAGAGTGGTACTAGATGGATCATGTGGAAAAGCTGATTCAGAGAAGTAGCTAGAGATCAGATCTTGTAAGGGATAGAGTTTAGGTTTTTTAAAATATTTTCTAATCCATTTTATTTTAGAATAAGTTTAGATATAAGAAAAAGTTGCAAAGAAAGTATACCTAGTTACCCCATACCCCTCACCATTTCCTCTAATATTGGCTTCTTACATTGCCTTGGTACAAATCACAGCTAAGAAGCCAGTATCTGTATGTTGTTGTTTCTAATATCCTACTTCACTCATATTTCTCTCCTCTAATGTCCTTTTTCTGCCCCATGGTACCACATTGCATTTAGTCATCATGTCTACTTTGTCTCCTTGGACCTGTGACAATTTCTTAGTCTTTCTTTGATTTTTATAACCTTGGAAATTTTGAGAAGTCCTGATCAGATATTTTGTAGAATGTTCTTCCTGAATTTCTTGTGATTAGACTGTGGTTAGGAGTGTTAGGAAAGGCCACAGAGATGAAGTACCCCTTTCGTTCCATCATAGGGGCACATGTTATCAACATGACTTGTGAATGATGTTAGCCCTGTTCACTTGCCCAACATAGTATTTATGAGGTCTCTTCATTCTTTTTCTACTGTTTTTGGAAGCAAGTCACCAAATACAGTTTCCACTAAGAGCAGGGGTAAGGCAAGCTCTTCCTCTTGTAAAGGGAAGTGTCTTTTATATATTCCCCAATTACTTATAAAGTCATTTATTTCTACCAGTTTTGACTCAGACATTTACTTTCTACTTTGGGGTGGCAGCACAATACCACGGTATTTATTTTGTTGCTCGAAGCAATTCATACCTGGTCATCAGGATCTGTTTCCACTTGATCCTCTGTTCCTTTGTCATTCTTTCCCTCCACCTCTGCAGCCTCCTCCTCCTCTTTCTGCTTGCTGCTGCTAGCACTTCCTTACTTCCTGATACTACAGCTTTCAGGTTCCTTACCTCTAAGGAGCCCTAGGGTTTTTTTTTAATTGGAGAATAATAATAGAAATCTGTGTGAGTGTGTGTGTGTGTCTAAAATTATTTATTCATCTGTATCTATATCAAACTATATATGAGTTACAGTGAGGTATCTGGCTCTAATCCAGTATTACGTAGTTTCCTCTAGCCATTCTCCATTGGTTATGGGTAACTTTTCCCTCCAGTGTTTGAACCTGACTCCTGTCATCTTGCATCCATTTACACATTTGCTCAGTCCCAATAGACTTCACAGCAGTTACATAATGGTTAGTCAGGACCCTGAATTTATTTCCTAAACATATTTACCAAGATGTAATTCATGCACTGCACAATTAATTCAAAATGTACAGGTCAGTGGTTTTAGTGTATTTTGTTGTACAACCATCACCACAATCACCACAATCGATTTTAGAACATTTCTTTCCCCGAACGCTGATTTATTATTAAAAGATCACTCTGGTGCAGTTGTGGAGAATCAGCTATACAGCAGAGAAGAAAAGAGAAACCAGTCAAGAGGCTGATGGAGTAGTTCAAGTGAAATGTGGTAAGAAATTTTGCCAGTGGAAATGATAAGAAAACAGAGTCAATGCCATTTGCAAATGGATTGAGTATAGATGTGAAGGAAAGAGAAATTTTTTTAAGTCTTCATTTTTGACTTGATGACTGAGTGAGCATGTCTAAAATTATTTACTGTTTGTTTAAACTGGTCAGTCTGGAGAGCAGCAAGTGAAGAATTGGTGTGGAAGAATCAGAAGTTCTATTTTGAACATGTTAGGTTGAGATGTCTGTTAGGCAGCTGAAGAGAGATGTTGATGAGGCCAGTGAATAGTGATTCTAGAGTTCAGGGTAGGCAGCAGGGTTGGGAATGTAGAATTGAGAGGGTTATAGTAATAACTTTCTTGAAAATTCATTCTGAAAGCAAACAGAATAATATAGATAAATAGATCAGTTGACCTCAGGTATGTGGTTGATAAGGTCCACTATAGTAAATATGCCAGATACTTTATTCACATTCTGTAAAGGAAATATTGCATATTGTTATTTTATAAATAAGGGGACCAAAGCACAAAGAGGTTATTGTCCAAGTTTACACAGCTAGTAAGTATCAAGAATGTAAATTAAAACTCAGACCCATGCTCAGTTGCTGTACTCTCCTGCCTCCTGTATGGTAAAGAGTTTGCTAGTTGGTGGCTTCATACTGCCACTCCACACCTAGCCTGCAATGTGTGGTACTGGCTTCTGACCTTGTGTTTCCATTGCCTGCCCTTCATCCCTACTTTACCATGCAAATCCCTTCTTCTACCTACCTATCTCCACAGGTGTGCCTCTTAGCTCTTGCCTGCTCCTACTAGAAATTCTGCTGAAACCATGAGATATTATCACCTAGGTCTTTGGGATTAGGGTTGGGGTTACACAGAAGTCATCTTACAGGGACTCACACTGGTCAAAGGTAGAATAATTTGGGCATCAAAAAGATGATTGAGCTGAGCAGAGTTTTGCACACCTGTAATCCCAGCATTTAGGAGACTGAGGCAGGAGGATGACAAGTGAGGCCAGCCTGGGCTACACAGAGAGACCTGTCTCTTTTAGAGAGAGAGAGAGAGAGAGAGAGAGAGAATTGAATCGGGAGAATTGAATCGGTCATAGTCATGCATGCCTGTAGTTCTATTCACGTATGAAGCTGAGGCCGTAACGTCTTCAGCCCACAAGTACAAGTTCAAGACCAGCCTGGGCAGCATAGCGAGACCTTGTTTCAAGAAGGAGAAGATGAAAAAATATTGAAATGGATTGAAGCTCCTCAAATGCTTAAAAATTTGAGTTTGTAATGATAATAAAAATGAAATCTTCTTGGTAACCATTCATTGGAGGTTATCATGGCACTAGCTCAGTGTTCTGAAATTTGTTAAATAATATGAAACAACTTTTGTTTTGTCTTTTTTAAATGAACAACATTTCAAGGAAAACAAATGGAGAAATAATTGTGGAAAGGAGTATAAGTTAGAAAAATCAACATTTTCTAACCTCTAATAATGAATCTAGGGAAGAATCATCAGTAAATGCTAAAATCATTTGGTAAAATGCAGAGAAATAGGACCAAAAGCACCTGAACCTACTAATGACTAATATCTATAATTCATTCATTATGTTCCTCTTTTTTATGTGTAAGTATAGCATATTGCCTATAACTAATTCTTACCTTCTGTCCTCCCTTTGAGCCAGGTTTCACTCTGTAGCCCAGCCTAGTCCTGAACTCACTCTGTAGCCCAGACCAACCTCAAATTCTTGTCAATTCTCCTGCCTCAGCCTCTTGAATGCTGGATTACAGGTGTGTGCCACCACACCCAGCATATGTGTGGTGCCGAGGAATCAAACCCAGGGCCTTGTACTTGCTAAACAAGCACTCTAACCCCTGAGCTATGACCCTAGACAACCACATCTCAAGAACATAACAAAAGCAAACACCTTAATCAGGCATCTAAATCTAACCACAGGGGATAGAGAAGCAAATTAAATGGCACCATAAGAAACAATCTCTCAAATCCATAGAGTATTCTCCAATATAATATGGTTTCTTTATGAGTAAGTATCATAAGTGAATAGAGAAAAGAGTAAGCTTTGATTAAGAATAGAAACGTACTGGCCAACTATAAGTAGAAGGATAACATTATTGACCAAAAAAGTGAGAGCCTTGTTTAGATCTTGATTTTAGCTGAAAAGTACATTTTTATAGATATTAAAAACAATTATGTCAAAAATTTTAGAGAGTAATAATGTTGAAGTTATGTAAAATGTTGTTGTGTTCTGATGAATACACAGGACCCAGGATTCCTGCGTGAATCAGTTGCTTTAACTGTTACCTTTTCCTGCACAAAAATTGGGGAGAAGAATAGATTAGACAAAATCGATGAAATGTTGTTTGTTCATATATATGTGAGTGGTGATCATGTGATTACTGTCTGTATTTTATGCAAGTTTTCATGATTCTGCAGAAAAAGAAAAATTAATAAAAAAGACCATGTACTTAAGAGGGAATCTCACAGTACTGAACTATAATTAGATACAGTTCTAACAAGTGTAGTTCACATACTATTTTAGGAGAGAGATTGATTCTAATGATAACATTACTATTGAAACAAAAATATTTACTGATGGTTTAAAGTAACACTGAAGATCTTTAAGGGTTAAAAAAATCTATAAGTCTAACATTGGGGCAACACTTAGTGATATTAAATAGTTCCACTCTCATCACTTGTTCTGCCAAAAGCTTTTCCCAAAAGTGCATCCCTTAGCCCAGAACTGGGACAAAACTGGTGAGCAGGCTTTCATTTCTAGAGGGCCGTTTGTTCAAAGAATTTGTCAGACAGGTTGCTGATGATCTAGCCGTATTCCATTAAGCATTGTGGTGTTTTATTGTGTTCTTCATCATGATTTGTTTTCTGTTTTTAAATTTGCTCGTTTTCACCCACATTCATTTATCCCTGTCACTTGTGTGTCACACTTGCCTTCTTTGCTTCCATCATTTTCAGGTTACAGCTTAGCCAGGACATGCCCAGTCCCTTGGCCGATGAGCATGCGCTGATAGCCTCCTATGTGGCCCGTCTGCAGCACTGTGCACGGTTAGTGGTAGAGCAGCAGCAACAGGCGGGTGGCCAGGGCTGAAGGAGGGAGCAAGAGGTTTGTTACTGGGGTTGCCAGCTGGAAATGCTGTGTATGTGGGAGTGTTCTGGAGCAGCAACTGCTGCGACTTGGGAGTGTTAAAATTAGTTATACATTGCATCACAAAAAGCATCCACCAGATAATTTCTGTGTGTTGATCCCAGCCTCATAGTTTCAGAAAATAGAGTTGCTTGACCCTAGATAAGACATACTACTTTTTATCAGTAAGGGTAGTTAAGAGAGTGATTATAATGGTAAAAAAAAAAAAAGAAAAGAAATAGCAGCAGAATGTTAACAGAGATTGCTGCTTGATATGATGCCCATGAAAGTGTATGGTCCAGAAAAAGTACACATGTCCTATGGCTCCCTGGCTAGGTATCAGTGCCTGGGGCCCTGGGAATACATGACTGGATGAGAATTGAATCCCTTCTTGATTCATAGTCTGGCTAAGGAACTGAGCTCTGTACTTTCTTGCAGTAGTCATAAGTTTCTTGGATGACTCTGAAAATGTAAGTCAACTCAAGCAGAAGGCTAAGATCTTAACTTTTTTAATTGCCCTCAGATAATTTTCGTTGACCTTGAAACCTCTCATTAACACAAGATTCTAGTTTTCTGGTTAGAAGGCACAGCTAATAAAGCAGTTATGTCATCCATTCTGTGTGTAAATGGCAAAAAGGATTAACATTCCTGAGTAGGTGGGATGTGTTGGAGACAAAAGGGGCCTATTGCACAGAGGAACCTGTTTAATCTCTTGCCAAGTAACAAGGGTCAGACACGTTAGATCCCACTTCTCACTGCTAATCCTTCCATATTATTATCTATTTGTTTTGTCAAGCATTCTTTTTTTTTTCATTTAAAAGATTATTCTTTTGTTTCACACAAATATCTTTAAGGCACAAATATTATAGTTCAGCTCTGACGATGAAGTCTCAATCGTAAAGTATTAAAGTCTCCTGATGGTAGTATGTTCTCAGTACAAGATCGTCTTTGAAAGGGATGATCATACATGTTGGAGACCCATATTTGCACGCTTAAAATTATACAGTGTAATAAATGTTGTAGCCAGAAGACTTAAAGCACATTTTTTTTTTTTTTTTGAGTCAGGGTCTCACTCTGCAGCCCGGGCTGGTCCTGAACTCACTATGGAGCCCAGGCTGGCTATGGACTCATGGCAGTCCTCCTGCCTGAGCCTCCAAGTGCTGACATTACAGGCATGCACCACAATGCCCAGCTTATGTGATGCTGGGGAATCGAACTCGGGTACTTAGTGATTGGCTTAGTGCTTGCTAGGCAAGTGCTTTAACTGCTGAGTGATCCTTCCAGCC
>PVKB01005422.1:61187-97899 GCA_004027205.1 Ctenodactylus gundi
AAAAAAAAAAAAAAAAAAAAAAAAAAAAAAAAAAAAAAGGAAGGTCAGGTCAGAAAGATCTTTACTGATTTAACTTTAGCCTTTCCAGATTCTGCTCAGTCAGTATAACAAAACTTGGTAAGTATTAGCGTCATGTCTTTAATTCCTACATATTACTTGTCACACTGCCAAATTCCATTCAAGGGTTTTTGGAAACTTGAAGAGCCTATGGCCAAAGTAGAGCCAAGCTACACACAACCCTTTCCTCTGGTCTATCTCATTATTACTGTGGTCCTAAAGCCCCTCCCGGTGTTAAGCAAAGAGAATTATGTAGCTGGTGTCTCTCTTGGTCTTAGAATGTCCTCATATGAGTAAACAGTTGTTGGCATAAAAAGCTAAATTAAAGAAGTATCTACAAAGAGCAAGCTGTTACTCAAGAACCCTCCTTCTCTCAGGTGCCACATTATCTGATATCTGATGTCCCATCCAACACTTTTATTAAAGAACAATGGATGAAACTAATTGACTCTTGGATAGAGCTACAGTTGTAGAAGAAGCATAGTAAAAGAAGAAAAACCTTCTTCACCTTCACAGTGTGTTTGTCTGGCCCCAGCCAGGGTTTCTCAGTTTTGTTCATCCAGTATTAATTATGCTTTTCCTAAGCCTTCTGTTTTTCATGATGCAGTAGTTTTCTCTTGGTGTCATTACGTTTAAAAGTCTTGATGTAGAAACTCATGAATTTTTCTGAACAATTGGTTAGAAACTCCTGTCTCAAACATTGTGAGTGCCCTGTCTTTCCTCAGCTCTCCATTCAAAAAGAAGTACCTCTTCCAGTGACAGCAGGGACATGCTACTAACGAGGAGTGACACATGCAGCCGCAGCATTGTTTCTCTAAATCCTTTTTGCTCTACGATCATTAGTGTCCATGATCCAGGCATCCATTTCTTTTGTCACCATTCTTATTTACAGGCCTTTTTTCTATCTCTTCTTTGTAAGAGTGAAGCAAAAATTTGATGCTTAATAGACACCTATTGAAGTTTTATCTTTTTGGCAGTGTCCTGGACAGTCCTAGCCGACTGGATGAGGAACATCGGCTTATAGCTCGCTATGCTGCCCGATTGGCTGCAGAAGCAGGAAACATGGTAAGTGAAGAGGGGATCCAGGAGAGAAGCAGAAACTAATTAGCATCACTTTAATATAAAATCAGGTAGGGGAATCGTAAGTATGAAAGTCAGGGGAATGGGTGCTCAAAGACAGGTGGGAGGGTATACATTTAGGGATGAGGTTGAAGGTGCCTTCAGTTGTTTCTATAATACACTCTTTAAAAAATAAATCGAGAAGAGAAAATCAGAATTTAATTCTTTAAAAAGATCTATGAAATTATTAAATTCAATACCATTCAAGAAAAAAATTGATAAAATATAAATTACTGATACTATGAATGAAAGAAAGGACATCACTACCAATTTTACATACCCTACAAGGTAATAAGCAATATCATAAACAACTTATTTCCATAAAAATCTTGAAAAGTTGGTACCCTGCTGGTATCAAGACTTACAATAAAGCTGTAACATCAAGAAAGTGAAGAATTGGCAAAAGGACAGGCAAATGAACCAGGGGAACAAATTCACTGTATTCATAAAATTGACTCACATGTCTAAGGTCAAGAGGCTTTAGACAAAAGCAATTCAATCAGGAAAGAAAAATCATTTTAACAAATGCTGCTGGATCAGCTATGTGAAGAAAAACGTCTCTCTTCCTGCTCCACACTGTACAGAGAAATCAGTTTGAAATGTATTATACTTAAGCATAAAAGCTAAAACCAGAAAGCTACTAAAAGAAATTCCAAGAGAATTTACAGAACTTCACAAGCCATTTTAAAATCTGTCCAGTTGGTAAACTGGTCTTTATCAAATATAAAATCTTTTGTTCATTGCAAGATAGTGTTAAGCCAAACAAGGTAGCACATGCCAGTTATCTCAGCACGTAGGCTAAGGCAGGAGGATTGAGAAGTTTAGGCCTGCTTGGGCTACATAGCAAGTTCAAGGCCAAACTGGACTGCATAGTGAGACCCTGTCCCCCAAAAGAGCTGCTTAAGAAATAATTAGGGCTAAAGGAATAGCTCAGAGGTTAAAGTGCTTGCCTAGCAAGCTCAAGGCCCTGGGTTCAATTCCCCAGCACTACCTTAAGCTGCGTATGGTGGTGCACACCTGTAATTCCAGCACTCAGAAAGCTGAAGCAGGAGGATTGTTGTGTGTTCGAGGCCCATTTGGGCTACATTTTGAGTTCAGGACCAGCCTGGACTGTAGAGTGAGACCCTGTCTCAAAAAAGAAATAATTAGATACGTCATAACCTGGGAAAAATATTCTTAACCCAGGTCTAACAAAGGATAGAATGTATAAAGAATTTCTGTGCTTCAGTAATAAAAAGACAATCCAACTTTTAAAAATAGGCAAAAGACTTGAACAGACACTTCACAAAGAAGATACAGAAATTAAACATATAAAAATGCTTGATACCATTAAGCATCTAGAAAATGCTAGTGGAAGTCATAATGAGATACCAATATGCACTAAATAGATGACTCAAGTGAGAAAGACTAAATACATCAAAGTTGGAGAGGAGGTAAACCAACCAAAAATCCCATATGTTGTTGATGAACATGTACAATTGCATAGTTACTTTGGAAAATTGTCTGGTATTTCTTAAAGAGGTGAACATTGTTCCTGTGAACCAGGAATTCTACTCCTAAATATTTATCCAAGAGAAATGAAAACATATGTTCACGAAAAACTTTGTACAAGAATCTCCCTAGCAGCTCTGATCATTTTAGCTGGAGAAAGTTCAGATATTTTTCAACATGTGAATAGACAACAAATAATATAGGCAGTACAATAAAATATTACTCAACACAAAAAAGAAAACACGCTGATACCGGCAGCTACATGAATGAGTATTGAAATATCACTATGAATAAATGAAGCTAAAGAAAAAAGTACTGCTGTTTTATTTCATTTACATGACATTCTAGGAAAGAAATACTGACTTATAGTGGAAATCAGATCAGGAGTTATTTCTAGGAACAGGAATATTAAAAGAAGACAAGGCAACCTTCTGGATTGAGGGAAATTTTCCTCATTATGGCAGGGTTGTAGGTCACATGAGTGTGTGCATTTGTTGAAACTGACAGAAAGACATGCTTAAGATCCAAGCATTATATCTCAATTAAGAAAAAAAGAACCAGGAATGGTGCATATGTAAGATTTTGGTTGAAATGGTAGGTGGCTACTTGGGAACTTGCTTTTATTTCTTACAGTTTTGAAATGTGCACAACAAAATATTTTCTCTTTTCCCTTTTCAACCCTTGAGGAATCACATATATATCAATACCTACTCCCTCTTGTTCATGTTCTTTCAAATCATTTGTTGAATTTTTATTTCTTTCTGTGATATGACTGGTTAAATATTAAGGTGGATAAATGATTCCTGCCTTCTTTGAACTGTCAGTCTTTTGGCAGAGTTGAACATTAAACAGATAACCACACTATTAAAGATCACTGCAAAGTATTGTATGTAGTGGAGAGAAAATACTGGGAACTATGAAAGTATCCAGGAGGTTCTTGATCTGTTCTAGAGAGGAGTAAGGGGTCACTTCTGAGAAGATACTACTTGAATTAAGATCTGAAAATGAGTAGGAGAGAATTCAGTTTCCTGAAAAGTGGAAAGAAATTGAAACCAAAGCAGCCTGAGAGCTGCTTTGCTGCCATTACCACCCAGATCTTGTGTTTGGGCTTTAGTTGTCACGAGGTTCTGTGAATAAAACTGGCTACAAGCAAAGTGGAGTTGGAATGAGACTCATAGTGAGCTTGGCCTCTCTCAGCACCGTGTCCCTAGTGTAGAAGACAGCTGTCCGGCAGCAGAGAGATGGGGTAAGAAAACTGTGAGTCTCTCTCCTCCTATGAGAGAGAAAGAAATCTTCCCTGAAAATTAAAAAACTTAGGCCTGTCTATACTTGTGTTGACTGCATTTGTATTACTTCCTCATTTAAGAAACACACGTAAAGTTGTTTCACTCTTTTTAATTGTTCATTCAGATGAATGGGCTTCCTTTTGGCAGTCATACATGCACATGACATACTTGGATTATTTTTACCCGCTTTGTCCCATCCCACCATCTAACTTCAGATTGCAGGGGGTGGGTTGCAGTGTGTATATTTTGAAATTTAAATGTGAAATTGGCTCCCGGGCATCTGGCAGATGTAGAATGCCAGTGTTCGTCACCTAACAGTGATCCCACAGAAAGGAACCCCAGTGATTCCTAAGCTGAACCCTGTAAAATTAGACCCGTGTGATTTTATACATTAGAGTTACTGGCTATGAAATAACTATGCTTAACATTTCTAAAGACCTAAAAGAAGAAGAAATTAAAAACTTAGCAAAAGACTTTTTTAAAAGACAAAATTGAAAATAAACAAAGTAAACTCATGATTTTTCTCTTTGTTGTTGTTGGTGGTGGGAGTTTCCTGTTCCCGTTTTTTGCAAATTTGTTGTTGTTTTGAGTCAAGGTCTTGGTATGTTGCCCAGGCTGATCTCAAAATCCTGGGCTGAAGTGATCATCCTGCCCGAGCCTTTCAAGTAGCTGGGATTCTAAGGATGTATACTACTACACCTGGCAGATTTATTTTTTTAAGTTACCCAAATTTAAAACTCAGTGGATGTTTTAAATGTCAGATCAGAAACAGCTAAATAGAAAATCTATGAACTGGAAAATATATGTAAGAAAATTTATCCAAACAATGCCAAGAAATGAAAAATGTGAAACAAAATTTTCAGAGATGGTAAAGCGAACCAAAAATTATTTAATTGGAATTCTTTGAAAAAAGAATTAGGGTGAAGAAGTAAAAGATGAGTTTTTGGTGTTTTGTTTTGGGTTTTATTTTGTTTTGTTTTGTTTTTGAGACTGGGTCTTGTTCTGTAGACCAGGCTGCTACTGAACTCACTGTGGAGCCCAGGCTGACCTCGAACTAATGGCAGTCCTCCTGCCTCAGCCTCTGGAGAGCTAGGGTTACAGGCTTGTGCCACCATGCCCATCTTTGGATGAGATATTTCTAAATATATTTAAGACATGAGTCCTTAAATTCAATCATATAGTCAACCCCAAAATGTGTAAACAAAAATAGTTGTGCTCATAGACATCATAGCACAGCTGCAGAATACAAAGATACCGTTGTCAAAGAAGCAACCAGAGAAAATATCATATACCTACAAAGGATTCACAGTTAAATTTCTCCACAGGAACCATAGAATTTTTTTTTTTTTGAGACAGTGTCTTGTTTTGTAGTTGAAGCTGACCTCAAATTCACAGGAATCCTTCTGCCTCAGCTCCCCCAGTACTGGGATGATAGGTATGTACTACCATGCCCAGCTAGTTTTCATGTAGCACTGGGAACTTGAACCCAGGACCTTATACGTGGAAGGCAAGCCCTCTAACCACTGAGCAAGCCCCCACCCCAGAATAATTTAATGAAGGGAGGAAAAACTATATAAAAATAAAACAAGTGATTATATCTAGTGCTATTTATGTTTGTGATAAAAAAATTTGATTTTCCTTAAAACCAAAAGAGCAACTGAACATTTTTAATGTACTGAAAGAAACTAGCTAAACTGTCAAAAGAAGAAATTAAAGACACTTTTTGACAAGGACAGAGAAAGGCTCCAGTAAATTCATGTGCTAAAGAAAAATAATAAACAGTTAACATTAATTGAATGCTTGCCCTTGGCCAGCCATTATTCTGAGTGCCTTGTGTCGGTTAGCTAATTGAATATTCAAAACAGTTTTATGAAGGAGAAAAAAACTCTGTGTTCCAGAGTTTGTTCGTAGTCAGGGATGCTGTTCCTTCTCTCGAGCTGATATGCAATTAGTGAAAGCTATAGTTTAGGAGGAAGAGAATTAAACCTGAAGCTAAGAATGAGATGAGAGGAGGGATGACGCCCTGAAGCCCAAATGGTAGATGGGTGAGCATCATCCTGGTGAAGAGAATGCAGCATGTGGGCTGGAGGAACGGCTCAGCGGTTAAAGCGCTTGCCTAGCAAGCACCAAGTCAAGTGCTAAGTACTCGAGTTCAATTCTCCAGCACCACGTAAGCTGGGTGTGGTGGTGCACGCCTGTAATCTCAGCACTTGGGAGGCTGAGACAGGAGTCCAAGGCCAGCCTGGGCTCCATAGTGAGTTCAGGACCAGCCTGGGCTACAGAACGTAGACCTCGTCTCAAAGAAAAAAAAAAAAGGTGAGAATGGAGCATGTCTCGGGAGTGTTGCAGCGTTTGTAAAGGCCCTGGGTCTCCCAGGGACCGACACTGGAGTGAGGTGAGACGGGACAGGTAGGCCAGCGTGTGCGGGCATCAGTCTGTCGGTTTTAGCAGTACATACCAGTTATGTCTGTTTCTTAGGGAAATAGAGTTACAAAAGCTGCAAATAGATTCCTGATTTGTTTCTTCTCCCAAAAGAAATTTATCTTTTTGGAATTTGTTAGATTTCAGTGTTCTTTTTCTGAGAATCTAACATCAGTTTACATATCTGATTCCAGCATTACAACTTTAAACTTTATTGAAATGGAACATGATAGAAAAATTCTAGGAGGAAAAAATTTTTGAAATACTATAGAATCAGTTAAACCTGACATATGCCCTCAGTCACACTGCTCATTATTTTAGATGTTAAAATTCATAAATGAATTTGTTGAAATGGGGGCATTTGCATTGAGTTCTACTAAGTATGATGTTCAGTAGCCTTGTTGACTTTACATCGTGCCTTTAAAGTAGTGTAAATAAAAGCTGTAAAGCCATTTGACCCTGAGATCCTTGTCCTCCTTTGCTGCAAAGCAAGATAAGGCTGTTTACACCTGATAGTTTCTGATGCCTGTCTCTGTTTCTCAGGAAAATGGTGGTTGTTAGGATCATCTTGAGACTGAATGCTGATATGATCCCTTTCATCTTCAGTTTATTTTGCCAAATGTCGCTATCTTATAAATATCGAGCTTCTCAGGAGGGATTCTTCTTGACATCATCTCTGCTAAACAGAAGATACTCGATCCTCAAATTGCACACTGATACAGGTGCTTTGCATAAAGTGGGCGTAGTGCTGAAAAGAATTTATTTATAGCCTCCCAGATATGCTTTGTATTGATTTTTTTTCAAAGATTTTCCTCCACAAAGAGAGACCATTAAATCATCAGGGCAGCCAGCAGTGCACCCATTCGAGGGCTTCCCTGTCAGCCCGACCTGACAAGGCAGTCTCTTCAGGCCAGCCCTCGAAGAAAGACACCTTAGGTTCTTTACATAAGCCAAAAGAGCTAATGTATTTGTTATGCTGAAGTTCCTTTTCTTTTCTTTTCTTTTCTTTTTTTGACAAGACAAAAAACAAATGTATGCTAGAATTCATAGAAATAACAGTAAATTCTTAAAATTTTCATCACAAATGTCAGCAGCATTGGTGGGTACTCGATGTTTTGTTTACCCTTAACAAGGTTTTGTTTATTTGTTTGCTGGATTGGGATTGAGTCCAGGGAGCACTGAGCTACATTCCCAACCCTTTTTCAAACAAATTTTAAATTTTGAAACAGTGTCTCACTAAAATGCCCAGATTTGGGTAAACATTTCTGAGACTTCCTAGTAACCGTCATAACTACAGAAAAACAGCCTCAGGAGCATCTTCTTAGCTTCTTAGAATTAGAAATTAGTAGTGTCCATGCAGTGTTTTGCACACATTTAAGACTTTGAGCCCCCTTAAATTGTCACTGTCCAAGGTGAGTACGTACCATGATCATATGTGAAGTATTTTTAAAATACACAGATCCTTGGCCCTGAGTCAAACCTACTGAATGAGAACTTCTGGGTTTAAGGCTTATCCAATCTTCATTGAAATAAAGGAAGAAAAGCCCCAGTCTCTGATTTACAACTAGTTTGAAAACTTCTGCTTTAAGCAGTGTTGTTGGATTTTTGAGAAAGGTTAATAATCCACAACCCTCAGTTAATCTTCATGAGGTTGTATAGTAGACAGCCTGCCCAAAAGTGTAAAGATAGTATAGAGTAGAAAAAAAAATGTCAAGCACATCATCCTGCAAATTCATAAAAATTAGAGCCCCTGGTCTCTGTAGAGAGCCACAAAAAAAAAAATGTATACTACAGGATTAGTTTGCTAGCTCTTTCAGCTTTCTTCGGTTTTATAGCATCTGACCAAAGAGGCCTTATTTCATATCTTATATTTTGAGATATACCGATCTCATTAAAGGTAATAGAGCTCTGAAAGACTTTCCTCCAGGTACTACCCTGCACGACTGCTTTGACCTAACAATAGCAAGAATAGCTGCCTTCCTGAAAGCCTTCTGTTTCTGTGGTCATGGGCTGAATGTTTTAGAAACATTCTTTCTGATACTCAGTGCAACTCTAGGACATTGATGTGATTCCTACATGATTTTATGGATGAGAAAACAGAAAGATCTCCCAAGATATCCCAGCTAGACTTGAGATTTAAATAGAGGATTATGTAACTTCATGTATAAATCTAATACCCTTTACTCTTTTGAGATTATTTTTTATGTTTATAGGCAGCTATACACAACCATTGTTTTTGACTTATATATAATCAGTGCTTTTGGTGTTTGGTGCCAGGCAAATCGGATTTTATTTTTTAATGTGTTCTACAATTCCAAGTTTTGTTTGTTACATGGAGGTAAAGAGCTCTAATTGTTTAGAGCAGTATTGCAAACTATGGACGTGCATTGAAATCACCTGGAAAGTTTTTTAAAACTATTCATGTCTGAGCTCACTTCTAGAGATTGATGTGATTGATATTGGATAATACATATTGGGCACCGGGATGTTTAAAACCTCTTCATGTGATTATAATGTATACCCAAGATTGATAACAGCAGACAGTACAATGTTTCTGCCCTGGGGACAATCTAGAATCAGCTGCATGTTTCACACGACCCTTGGTAGAAATCCAGTAGTTTTTCATGCAAAAGTCAATAATTTTAGTTTCTCTGTTAGTCCTGAAAATTCCTATGCAGGATCTGCCCATTGGTGAAGCACTTTATTTTTATTCTTTCAGGCCACATTTTGCCCTTCAGACCTTCATTAGGTCACCTTTGATTAGAAAATACTAAATGTTGTTGAGGCTCTTGTCAACTCTCCAGATAAAAGTTAAATCTCTGTCCTTACTTAAAAGTTGAGAAATCTAAACCATAATGTTTCCTTGATTTCTCATACCTGGTTGGGCTGGAATAGGCTGAGGGGTTAAAAAAATGTTTAGGAAAATGCAGGAAGGAGGCATTCCCAGGCAGAGAACAGATTAAAAACCACCTCTGCTCTGACTTTCTGGGCAACCTTGCTTGCACTTTCACAGCTTAGCATCAATACCTGCAATTGTTGAAGTAATGTTTGTAATGCTGGGTTGCTTTCTAGGTTTTCCTTAGGAATCAGGTTTTACTAATTGAAAACAACCCTGACTTTAAATTTGACATAAACATGCAACTTTTCATTTTTGTAAAAAGTTTTAAGACCCTGATCAGCTTTTTGTTTATTCAGAGCCAATAAAGAAGCTTCTTAAAAGAAAAAGTTATACTTAAAGATACTTAAGGAATTGTTTAGCTACTCCCAGACTCCTCATTCTCTGAGAATGCCAGCATCCACATTTTTTTAACCAGTGACAGTTTGTCATATGACATCATTTTACTAAAGCTGTCAGTGTAATTTCACAAATAGATTATATAACGATGATGAAGTTATTGGTATAGGAGAATACTCACAATGTGAAAAATGTGAATATTCAGAATTAGACAGTTACAATAATTTACCCACATATAGTTCCAGCTACTCATGAAGCTGAGGCAGGCTATGAAGATAGATAGATAGATAGATAGATTACAACAGGCAAAAGAAAAAAATTATTATTGAATAAAAGAAAATTGAGAGTATAAAAGTAACCAGAGGGTCTGGAAACAAGTAAATTATGTCCATGGTACATGTGAGTAATGGTAGCAGCTTATTGTTATGGTTTGCATCTGGAATGCAGAGATTAATTGGCTATTACGGTTTAATCGGGGTTTCATGTGCTGTTAAGAGGTGAGGCTTGGTCAGGAGGAGCAGGAGAATATGGCTTGAAAGGTTATAGTTTTGCCCTGACTTCTGTCAACCCTCCTCTCCTACTTCTGCACCAGATCTCTCTGCCATGCTGGCATTGCCAGCTGACCATGTGGACTGAGACCTCTGAAATACAAGTTGATATAAACCTTCCCTCCCTTCATTTGTGGGCACCGGATATTATGTCCTAGCAACAAGAAAGTGACTGAGACAGAAATTGGTACCAGAGAAGTGAGATCTTTACTGTGGCATTACCTGACCATGAGGTTTTTAGAACACTATGTAACTGGTTTGCAACAGGGCACAGTGGTGCACATGTGAAATCCCAGCACTTGGGAGGCTGAGGCAGGAGGATTGACATGACTTCCAAGCCCAGTTAGCCACATGAGTTTAGGTACAATCTGGATTTCAGAGCAACACTCTGCCTCAAAAATAAAAGGAAGATATTGGAGCCTGAGAATTGGTGTGCAGGAGGAGTCTGAAAAATTTTAGAGATGTCAGTTAGAGAAGCCTTAGAATGCTGTAAGCCAAGCTTGATGGAAGATTCTAGTCTAAGCTAGGGAGTATTCTATTGGCAGTTGATCTAGAAAGCACGTTTGCTACACTGGCAAAAAAGTGTATTGCCTTTTGCCTCTCTTCTGAGACTTTGCTGGAAACTAAGATTAAAGGTAATGGACTAATTAATCTGGTGAAGGAAATTTCAAGGCAGCCCAGTGTTCAGGCTGTCAAATGGGCACTGCCTGCAGGTTTTAGCCAACACCACACAGAAAAAGAGAAAACAGTAGAAAGAAAAGATTTATTAAAGTTTCCAATTTTGCCAGAAAGAAATTGACTGCAAAGTTGCAACAAAGAAGAACATGGTTGTTGAAGAAATTAGCATCAAAGAAGAAGCCAAGTACTTGGCATCAGGCCAATAGGAGAAATGTCTTGAAGACATCTCAAGAACCAGCAAGACTCCACCCTTTGCAGTTCATTTAAGAATTCAGGCCTGTCGGCGTGGTCCAGGGAAACCAGACCATTGCTCAAGCTAGCAACAGGTGTGACATCACCTGTGCAATGCTGGTACAACTGGCATACGAAGTACAAGGGTTGCAGGGTCACAGAGGCTTCCAGCAGATTTCAGAAGAAGGCCTTGGAGACAAGGCAATGTGTCCCTGGGAGGGCAGTGTAAGAAGTTGCGAAAGTGAAGCCAGAGGTGTGGTGCACACTCCAGAAATTTGGAGACTTCAGGAAAATATGTTAAGAAAGGCCGCAGTCTATGAAAGTCACCAGCCCATGGGGGTTGCAATCAGAAACAGTGGCTTAGGGTTGGAGCCCCTCAAAGCTTTTGGACCCACTTCTTGCCACGAAATTTAATGGAACTGCAGGATTTAGTGTTTGCCCTGATGGGTTTTGGTCTTATTTTGGTCCAATTTCTTTGTATACTCCTATTCCTCCCTTTTGAAACAGAAATGTTTACCCTATGTTGCAACCCTTACTCTCCAAGGGAAAGATGAGGGAGCCAACTGGAACCACAGACCCTTGAGCAGTTACAAATAAGCTTCCTGGAATCTAATTTACACAAAGAGCAAGAAGTAGAATTTATTCGTGAAAGCCCAGGAAAAGAGTCCCAAAGGGATCCTGAGTGGGTCTCCATTGATGGGCCTGGGGCTTTTGTCCCAGACAAGAGGGAAGGGCTAGCTTTCAATGATTGGCTCCTTTACACAAACAAAACTGAAAGAATCTGGGACTAATCTGGGGGGATGTGGAGGGGAAGTGCAGCTCCTCTGTTGCTTTAGGAACCTGAAATATATTAACCACAATGGGGAAACTACAATACAACCTCAACTGAAAAACAGCTTCTATGCAGGAGGTGGGTGGAAGGATCCACCAGATACCCCACTTTGCAGTTTTTCTTTCCCAGGAGCTACCATAGCTAAGCATTTACCTTGAATCTCAGTGGAGACTTTGGATTTGAACTTTTTAGCAGCAATAGAACTGTTAAGACTTGGGCAACTCTTAGAAATTAACTATTTCATAAGGAGGTAGATGCAAGTCTTTTAGGGGTTGGGGAGGAATGTTGTGTTTTGGATCTGGAAAGTGTTTGGAAGGTGATTGGAATGTGGGCGTTCATGGGATGTTGTGAATTTCACCTGCTGTTATGGGCAGGTCCTGGTCAGGAATGGCTGAATCACAGAGTGTGGCTTTGAAGGATGTATTCTTGTCCTGGCTTCTCCCTACCTTTATTCCCTTTGCTTGTGTCCCTGTGAGAAGCTTCTGTGACAGACCCGCCATTCTGCCAGTGCCAGCTGATCATGAAAGGACTGAAACTTCTAAAATGTAAGCTAAAATAAACCTCTCCTCCCTTAAGCTGTAAGTGTTGGCTATTGTGTCCCAGTAACAAGAAAGTGACTAAGACAACTATATTTAAATTTTGATTGAGTGAAATAAATCTTTTTCAGACAGCCACCTAGAGGAATTCTCCTTGTTAGTCCACCAAAATAAAGGAGCCTAGTCCTTCACCTCCATTTGTTTGACTTACAGAGCTTCTGGGAGACAAAGTTAGAAATCTTTGTTGATAATGACTTAGATTCTTTTCTTTTTTTTCTTTCTTTCTTTCTTTCTTTTTTATTTTTATTTTTATTTTTATTTTTATTTTTTTGAGACTACGTCTTGGCTCTTTAGTGAAGGCTGGTCGTGAACTCACTATGCAGCCCATGGCAGTCCTCCTGCCTATGCCTCCTGAGTGTTAGGATTATAGGCGTGTGCCACCACACCCAGCTTATATGGTTCAAACCTAGAGCCTTGTGCTTGCTGGGCAAGCACTCTAACCACTGAATTATGCCCCCAGCCCCAACTTTTGATTCTTGTACTAAGCTTTACTACAGAAAATGCCTTAGCATTGCAATAAAACACTCAAAACTGGAAAGATTCTTTAGAAATTTCTAGTGAAAGACTAGAGCTTTTGTTTGTCATCCTATGAAACAAATTCCTTTTTAGAACTCATTCCTCATTCATAATTCTCCCTGTTTCCACCTTACTAGATGCTATTCCTTGTACTCCACAATTACAGATCTAGTATGCACGGGCAGATTTAGTCTCAAATAAGCCCAGCTCATAAGATTCTGAATACAAACAATATGGAAAACTTACTCAGCTGCCTCTGATCCTTGCCCCGTTAAAAGAAGAAAATTCATCTTGTTTTTTCTTTGAAAAAGAAAATCTGGTAAAAATCCTCCCACCCAGATTTACTATGCTGGTTTGCTCCTGTTTATTTAAAAAATACATATGTAAAGAGTTACTTACTAAATCTTCAAGCAGGAAACAAGGTTTCTCTTCATGTAAGCCATGTTTCAGGCAGAACCAAGAATGTGCAGACTACAGCATAGCCGTCACAGAGCCCTCACTAGTCCCCGTTCTGGTTGCTCAACAAAAGGGACATATCACCCAGTCATTTCTTTTCCTGTTGTCTATTTATTGGCTAACTTTTTTTTTTTTTAAATCCTGGGGTCTGAATCCACAGCATTCACACTGAGCTATATCTTAACCCATTTTTAAAGTTTTTTTTATTTTGGGCCAGGGTCTTGCTAAGTTGCCTCTACTGGGTGACTGCCTTATTCTTAAAGGCTGTAACAAGGAGCAGAAACACCAGTAGATAGGCAGATCACAGCCTCACAATTTCTCCATAGAAGATACACTAATGGTCAACAACACATGAAAGTATACTCAATATATTAGTTACTAAGGAAATAGAAAACACATACATCATGAGATACCAGTTCTTACTAGTGTGACTGATCAAAAAAAAAAAAAAAAAAAAAAAAAAGGACAATGGGGCTGGAGGCATAGCTCAGCGGTTAAAGCACTTGCCTAGCAAGTACCTGAGATAGATTCCCCAGCACCACATAAGCTGGATGTGGTGGCACATGCCTGTAATCCCAGCACTCAGGAGGCTGAGGCAGGAGGATTGCCCTGAGTTCAAGACCAGCCAGGGCTACAGAGTGAGACCCTATCTCAAGAAAGAAAACAAAAGTGTGGATAATACAAGTATTAGTGAGGATATGGGGCAAAGTGGATCCTTCAGACATTGCTGGTGGAATGCAAAGTAGTACAGCCACATTGGAAAACAGTTTGGCAGTTTCTCAAAAGGCAATTGTCATGTGACCTAGCAGTTCCACTCCTACATACATACTCATGAAAAGTAAAAATATATCTCTACAGAAATGTTCATGGAGGGACTATCCAAAACTGCCAGCAAGCAGGGTTTGGAGCATAGCTCAGCCGTTAGAGTGCTTACCTAGCACATTCAAGTCTCTGGATCCTGTTTCCCAGCACCACATAAACCAGGCATGGTAGCACATGCCTGTAATACCAGCACTCGGAGGCAGGGGGATTGCTATGTATTCAAGGCCTCGCCTGAGCTCCATAGTGAGTTCAGTGCCAGCCTGGATTATAGAGTGAGAACTCATCTCAAAAAAAAGAGAAAACAAACAAAAAGGTGAAATAGCCAGAAATGGAAACAGTTGAAATGTCCATCAGTTATTAGATAGTGTATCTGTGTTATGAAACAGTAAAATTGAGCAATTAAAAAGAATGAAGTGTTGACACATGATTCAACACAGATGAACTTGAAAGCCTTCTGCTAGGTGAAATATACTAACAGACCACATATTGTATGATTCCATTTATATGAAATACACAAAAAGACAAATTCAAACAGAATGTGGAATGATAGATGTCAGAAGGAGGGAGGATGAGGAAAGTGTGCCCGTGAACATGGGGTTTCTTTGGAGGGTAATGAAAATATTCTGGAATTAGATAGTGATAATGAAATCCAACCTCATAATACACTAAAACCATTGCATTGTATACTTTAAAAGAATAGAGTTTTATGGCACGTACATTATCTCTCAATTCTGTAAAAACATCTTTAGGAACTTGACACACATTAGAAGAGTTAAAACCAAAGACAGTTACAGATGTTGCTAAGGTTACAGAAAAATTGGAACCTTTGTTACCAGTAGGATTATAAGATGATGCAGCTAGTTTGAAATGGTTTTGACAGTTTTCAAATTTTTTTTAAATTCAGTGTTACCATATAACTCAGCAATTTCATGCCAATGTACTTACCAAGGAGAAGTGAAAATATTGACCCAAAGGTTGTAAATACAAGTTTCTTAGCAACTTTATTTATAATCACCAAAAGCTAGAACAATGGAATAGTAGTCAGCAGCAAAAAAGAATAAAAAGAAAGAAACTTCTGATTCAGGGAGCAACATGAACGAAACTCAGAAACCTCATGCTAAATGCACACCACAACCAAAGCCTTCATATTGTGTGATTCCAGTTACAGTCCACATACATGAAGTTTCTGGAGAAGGCAACACTAGGCTTGGTTGCTTGAGGTCGGGAATGGGAAGGGTGGTTGACAATAAATAACATGGAGGAATATTTTGCATTAATAGAAGACACTCTAAAACTCTACTGTGGTGGTTGTTTACACAAGTTTAAATTTACTAAGACTCATTGAATTATACACTAAAATGGGTGGATTTTATAGTGTAAATTATACCTTAAAAATCAGTTTAAAAAAAATCAGTCTCAGACTCCAGATATATTTAAATGAAAAGAAACCAACTCTCTCCCTGCTTTAGACTCGTCCTCCCACTGATGTGAGCTTTAACTTTGATGCCAACAAACAGCAGAGACAGCTGATCGCAGAGCTGGAAAACAAGAACAGGTAAAAAAGCAGGGGTCAAGTCCATTTTTCAAGTGCAAGATTATCATGTGAGTATCTGATTCCTGTTTTCTTCACAGATTAGATGACTTTGGACCACACAGGAAGATTCAACAGGTCCAGGAAAAGCCCTGGACTCTCTGTGCACATATGCATGTGTTGATTCTGGTTGTCCTACCCTTGGGAAATTCTCCTTCCTAGGGCTTCTCCCTCCACCAGGGTGGCCCTCTCACAATTCCTGTCTCAACTGTACTTCCCCACCGCGTTCTGCTCTGCTTAGTCATCTTGTCCTTGCCCATTGTACTACATGTGACCAGCCTCTCATTTAAAAATCCATTTAAAGTGGGCTGGGGGCATAGCTCAGCAGACAGAGCACTTTTCCAGCAAGTGCTAGGCCCTGGGTCCAATTTCAGGCATGATGTCACAAACCTGTAATCCTAGCACTTGGAGGCTGAGACAGGAGGATTGCCGTGAGTTTGAGGCTGTCCTGAGCTACATAGTAAGTTCAGAACCAGCCTGGAGGGACTGGAGGAATGGCAGAGTGGCTAATGAACGTGCCTTGCAAGCACAAAACCCTGAGTTTGATTCCCCAGCACCACATAAAGCAGACACCTGTAGTCCCGGGACTCGGGAGCCTGAGGCAGGGGGGTTGCTGTGAGCTCCAAGGCCAGCCTGGGCTATACCAGTGAGTTCAGGACCAGCCTGGGCTACAGAGCAAGACCCGGTCTCAAAAAAAGAAAAAAAGAAAAAGAGGAAATGACCTCTGACCTTTGGTCAGGGTTCAAGAGTCAGAGGCCAAGGAGGAAGGAACACAGGGAAACTCAGGTTGGCTAAGGGCCAATGTTAGGAGGTTGCAAGTTCTTTTTTCCTTTCCACTGAGAGAAACAGGGTAAATAAAGTAATCTAGTTGTCATTTTCCTTTCCTGAAGATTTTTGAAGATCTTGGGTATATTTTTGCGTTTTTCTACCACAAATGATTGTTTCACTGAGGAAATGTTGGTTGAAATGCTAGTGAGAAGATAGCTATTTCACACCTTGACTGAAAAGGTGCTGTGAGGATAAGAACTTAACAGGAGAGCCAGACCTGGGAGGCCATAGGCAGCCATCTTTCTTCTGTCCTCCTCTAGAGAGATCTTGCAAGAGATCCAGCGCCTGCGTCTGGAGCATGAGCAGGCCTCCCAGCCCACTCCTGAGAAGGCCCAGCAAAACCCCACCCTGCTGGCAGAGCTGCGGTTGCTCAGGTAGGCCGCAGTACTACACCAGTTCCTAAACTGGAGTTTATGGTGAGAATTTGTATGCCAAGTAACCAAACTGTGGGATAAAATCGCTAAGCTGCCTGAGTTCCATCTGTAGTCACACTGAGAACTTCAGTTGTTGTTACAGAGCTAGATAAATACCAGTCTCCCTCAAATCCCAGGACAAGTGGAGCAATATTTATACTTCTGTGATTGGTTTAAGAAGACATTTGTGCTACAGTTTCTCTTCTTACGTATAGCTAAGTAGCCTGGCCTCAGAGACTGTTGGCAGGAATAATGCTTTCCCCTCTCCTCTGACTATTTTCTCCCGGCACTTCATAGAGCAGGACTTCCCTAAAGAAGGATGCTTCCTGTGCACCACCTGTGAGATATAAAGCTTTAGGATTTTTTATGGTTAGGTCAAATCATTTCACATTCTAAAGTTGAATTTTAATGTGCTGATACGTGGGATTCTGCATAGCTGAATACCTTTTTTTTTTTTTTTTTTTTTTTTGTAAGTTCTTCCTTTGGCTCAGGTCACTAAGCCTCTCAGTCCCATATGTTTTTCTGGAGAGTGGATAAGTATTGTCTTTTACATGGCTAGCATACTGTTTAGATTTATATCATCAAGTAAGTCATAAGGAATGTAAATCGTGCAGGTAAAAATCATTAGAGGTATAGAGCTTCCTATTCTCCTAAAAATTTATTTTACTTTCTAAATTGAGTTGGGCTGAAATTTTGGTTGCTCCGCGGTTCACTGTCACACACTTGGAAATTTAGTGTGTTTGGTGTCATGCTAGGAAGGCTGAGGAAACATGCTGACTCAGGCAGAGTACAGCTGTGGGTTTTCAGCACAAGACATACCTGTCTGTTTTCCCTAGCTCAACTCAGGCATAAGTGACTTTTCTAATATCAAGACAAGCAAAAACTGCCATCCTGACTTCTGACTGTTGCTGGAACTGGGGTTGCTAAAGACGCTCAGTTAAGCTGGAAGGTTCCAAAAGTCTCGATGTAGTCAGCACAGGGACGCAAGGCTGAGTCCAGGGATATCACATAAGGCAGCAAGATGGAGGTTTTTTTCTTTGTTTTTATTTGGTCTTTGTTTTTTCTTTGTGTGTGGGTGGTCGAACACTGAAGATTGAATCTAGGACCTTTGTACTGAGCTATATCCCCTGCCCTTTCTTGTTTATTTTTGAGATGGTCTCACTAAGTTACAAAATTGCCCATGCAGAAATTTAATCCAAGTATAGCAAGAGAAACCTGAAAGCACTTAATTTCAAAAGGAATTACTTTTCTTTCTAATTTCTTTCTTTTTTCTTTTTTTCTTTTCTTTCTTTCTTTCATTTTGTTGTTGTTGTTGTTGTTGTTGTTGTTGTTGTTGTTGTTGTTGTTGTTGTTACTGAGACAAGGTGTCACTCTGTAGTCCAAGCTGGCTGGCCCTGAGCTTACTGTGTAGCCCAAGCTGGCCTCAAACTCCTGGCAATCCTCCTGCCTCAGCCTGCCAGTTGCTGGGATTACAGACATGCACCACTACACCCGGTTTCAAAAGGAATTTCTGTATCATTAGAAAATAGGAAACACTTAATAACTGTCCTAGAACACTTCTCTGTGCATACAGGCACAAATGTACTGGCCTCTGCCTAACACAAAACCCAACACCAGATGGGTTGAACATGGAGACAAAACTTAGAACTTAACACCAAAAGAAAACATAAATTAGCCTCTTGATTTTGGAATAGGAAGTACATTGGGCCCAGTGACACAAGCCTATAATCCCAGCACTCTGGGAAGCTGAGGTAGGAGGATCACAGGTTTAAGCCAAACCTGAGCAACTTAGAAACCTGACAAGACCCTGTCTCAAGATCAAATCTGAAAAGTGAACTGTGGGTATAGCTCAGTGTGAAGGCCCTTAGCTCAATCCCTAATAGTAGAGAAAACAGGAAGGAAGGAAGGAAGGAAGGAAGGAAGGAAGGAAGGAAGGAAGGAAGCAAGCAAGCAAGCAAGCAGGGAGGAAGGGAAAGAAGGAGGGAGGGAGGGAGGGAGGGAGGAGAAAGAAAGAAAAAGAATTAGAATTATCATAAACTTAATAAATTTGTATAATATTATTTTTGTTTATCAAAGACATGTGAAGGACAGGATTCCTTTGTTTTAGATACCTTTTCTTTTGGATTGTATCTATGAATCCAACAATTGCCAATACCCAGCTGGTAGAATACAGCAGTTTCATCTCTGATGTGCTCTTCCTTTTGGACAGACAGAGGAAGGACGAGCTGGAGCAGAGGATGTCGGCGCTGCAGGAGAGCAGGCGGGAGCTGATGGTCCAGCTGGAGGGACTGATGAAGCTGCTAAAGGTGAGAGGGTGGGTCTCCCCCTCCAACCAGCCTCAGCTGGTGTCGGAGCAGTGTGGTACTCAGGGTAAACTGGTAAATGGAAACAGGGTAATGTTCTTTGGTAGTTGCTTTTAGAAATAAATAAGAATGTTTATAAATAGAGTATTAGCTATGTGTAAATGATGAACAATAGTTCTCAATACTTAAAATTTCTTTTAAGATATGTTTTCAGAGTGGAGGATTGGCACAGAGGTTAAAGCACTTGGTTTGAAAGCACAAGGCCCTGAGTTCGGTTTCCCAGCGCACATAAATCCGGACGTGGTGGCACATGCCTGTAACTCCAGCACTTGGGAGGCTGAGGCAGGAGTATTGCTGTGAGTCCAAGGCCACCCTGGGCTCCATAGTAAGTTCAGGACCAGCCTGAACTAAAGAGTAAGATCCTGTCTCAAAAAAAAAAAAAAAGAATACATTTCCAGTTATTCCACCTAAATACTTAACAAGTATTAAGTGTCCTGTTTTAATAAGTACTATAGAGGCAAACTAACTGTATTAGGATGTTTTCAGAGACACAGAAGCGGTAGGATATCTATAGGCATATGAAAGAGAATCTATTACAGAAACTGGCTCACTCATTTCTGGAGGCAAAGAAATTCCTTGATATGCTCTCTGCCATGTGGAGACCCTGAAAAGCCAGTGTTCTAATTCAGTACGTGCCCACAGAACCAGAGAGCTGTTTTGTGATACCAGTCCATAGAGTGGGCTGGAGGGCGGCTGTTGGATCATTGGAATAAATCTGGAAATTTGAAGGTTCAAGAGCCAGGAGAGCAAAAGTGTCCAAGGCAAGTGGAAGTAAGTGTCCAGGTATAAAGCAAAGAGCATGTATGCCTTCTCTCTGCCTTTTTGTTCCCTCTTTCTTTCTTTCTTTCTTTTTTCTTTTTTTCTTTTTTCTTTTTTTTTTGAGGTAGGATTTTACTCTGTAGCCCAGGCTCATCCTGAACTCACTATGATGTCCAGGCTAGCCTTGGACTCATGGCTATCCTCCTGCCTCAGCCTCCAGAGTACTGGGATTACAGGGTGTGTGCTACCACACCTGGTTTTATGTGGTACTGGGAATCAAACTCAGGGCCTTGTGCTTGCTAGGCAAGCACTTTTACTGCTGTGTTGTTCCTGCAGCCCGAAATATTCTTATCTACGCTATTTATTGGTGCTAGACAGAAGTATTTACCTAGTTATGGAGCACTAATGCCTAGTTATGGATGCTTGCTCCTACTCTTGGCGTCCAGGGTGCTGTCCCTCGATGCTTCAGACACCCTGCATTTTGTGATAGGACAGAGCTAAGCAGCCTTAGTGAAGAGCACATCATGTGGAGGGCCTCAAAAGCCAGCTGAGCAAGGAGTGAACTGAATGCTGTGATGAAGAGGGGTCACTGAAGGTTTTAAAAACATGGTTGAGAGCAGGGCCTGTATTCTCAGCACTCTGAAAGGCTGAGACAGGCGTGTCGCAAGTTCGAGCCCAACCTGGGCAATTTAGCAGCCTAAGTGAGACCCTGCCTCAGAATAAAAAATCATAAATGATCTCGGTGTAGCTCAGTGTGAAGGGCCCCGGGCTCAGTCCAGAGTGCCGGTAGCAACCCGCACAGACACTGCTGTTGCGCTTTAGACTGACTTTTGGCTCTCTCAGAACTGTTACTTCTTTTAGTCTTGAGTCTCATGAGGGTTTTTTGGGTTTTTGTTTCGTTTTGTTTTGTTTTTGTTGTTGTTCCTGGTTTGGTTCCTGGGTATGTGGGTTGATTAGTACAGACGTTTTTCCACATTAGTCCTGTTAACAGGATTTCCTCTTGCACCTGCTTGCTCTCACATGTGCTTGCTCTCTCTCTCTCTCTCTCTCAGAGAGAGAGAGAGAGAGAGAGAGAGAGAGAGAGAGAGAGAGAGAGAGAGAGAACGCTGGAGAATTGACTGAACCCAGGGCCCTCTAAGCAGCATCACTTTAACTTCTTTTTTTTTTTTTTTTTTTTTTTTTTTTTTTTTTTTTTTGCGACGGGGTCTTGCTAACTTTCACGGGAGGCTAGGCTCAAACTTGCCATCCTCCTGTTTCCGCCTCTCAGAGTGCTTAGATTACAGGCCACCACACCTGGCTCTCCTCAGAAATATTTTATGTCTAAATGAATCTAGTTGAAAGAAAACCTTATCCAAAAACCTGGTTCATATCCCTGTAGAAGGTGTCAGATACCCAGTTAAGCAATCTAGTCATCCATGTAAACAGTAAGGTAGGGGCTGGAGGAATAGCACAATAGGTAGAGTGCTTGCACGGCAAGCACAAGGCCCTGAGTTCTATTACCCAGCATCCCATAAGATGGGCGTGATGTCACATGCCTGTAATCCCAGCATTCAGGCGGCTGAAGCAGGAGGATTGCTTTGAGTTCAAGGCCAGGCTGGGCTACATAGCGAGTTCAGGACCAACCCAACTACACAGCAAAAACCTGTCTCAAAAAAAAAAAAAAAGTAAAGGTATATCTGGCCTATGTAACCCTTGAAGCCATGTGGGTACTGAGAGCCTGCTGAGGACAGTTGGTACACCTGTAAGGTAAGGGGATACTAGAGGGAGGGATCCTTTTCGTCCCTTCCCTCTTCAACCTGTCATGTAGAAAGCTGCTTTTAGATTTTACTCATAGATGGGAAGGTACCACAGTGTGATTTTGTCTTACCTTTTAGGCAGGGATCTGAAAGGAAGGGGAATTAGGAGTCTATTTTCCTAATTATGGTGGTACGCTTTTCATTCTGTAGGATTGTCCATAGACTTCCTAGAGCTGCCGGCTCTGAGCCCCATGCAGACCATTTTGACGTTGGTGCTGCTGCAGAGGCCTATAGTCAAGGCCTGAGCAAAGTGAGTTAATACCTGGAACACTTACACCAAACCCTGTGTTTCTCTACATTTCTAATGGTTGTCTGATAGGTAGAAATTCAGCGACATAAGTAGGCCCCTGCCACCCCGTTTTGTAGGACCTCCGGTCAAGTTCTTAAATGCCTTATTATTTACCTACCTGACAAGCTAAGGCCATTCAGACTGGGAGGAAGAGTTTGCAAACACCAACCCAGAAATGTTGTCTATTTATTATCATTATTATTTTACTATTATGGACTAGAATTCACAGGTGAAAATTGGATGCCTTTAGTGTCCAGCTTCCTAAAAGAATTACCACACAATCTTAAATTGTATAATATAAATGCATTCTTAAAAGGTCATACATAGGAATCAGTTATTTAAGTTAAAATCTCCAAGATGTTTTTCTGTTTAAAAAAATAAAAGAAAGAAATTCACCAACTCTTTAAAAATACACCCCTTAGAGTCCTAATTTTAACTTGAAGGGACTGTCTTTTCACTGGTGTCCAGTTTGCTAGAATTTAATTTGCTTATGAAACAGCTATAAGCAGTCAAATGGCCAGTCAAACCACATGATCCAGGAGACTTATACATTCAAATACATCACTTAGCAGATTTTGATTTTATAGGGTGTTGTTTCATTCCACTGCTCCAGTGAAATATGGTGTGCCTTATCTTTGTATCTGAAAAACAGTAACCTAAATACATATACGTAGGAAGTTACACCATTGTTTATTAATTCATTCAACAAAAGTCTTCCTTTTAGAAGTCTCAGACTCTAGCTCAGGATCCACTGTGGCCGTCACTGTTTTTCTCTCAGACCTCACCCTTTGGAACAGGAAGTAGATGGAGTATTAAAAGCACGTGATGAAGTTAACAAAGGCTGTTAAAGCAGAGAGGGCTTTGAGGTTGCTGTCATAATGCTGTTCTAGGTGCAAGCCCTCCAGGATAGAAGCAGATTCTGTGATGTCTTCAATAATCCCAGTACTTCTGGCACATAAAAATATTTTAAGGAAAAAAGGAAGCCCAACTCAATTAGAATGAAATAAGACACAACACAGCTTTTGACGTGCAAGGACTGTGGCTTTCGAACTTGGAAAGATTTAAAAAGCATTCAAGCAAACAACTCCCAATTTTTTTTTTTTTTTTTTTTTTTGAAACAGGGCCTCACTTTGTAGTCCAGGTTGTTCCTAAACTCACTATATAGCCCAGCTAGCCCCAAATACACAGCAATCTCCCCGCCTCAGCCTCACAAGAGCTGAGATTAGAGGCGTATGCCACCACACCCAGCTTATATGGTGCTGGGGAATTGATCTCAAGTCCTCACACTTGCTAGGCAAACACTCTGACCACTGCACTAGTCCTCCAACCCTTTGACTCCTAAATTATCAGAAAGTACTGTTCTTGAGGGCCTGGAGGGATGGCACAGTAGTTAAAGTACTTGCCTAGCAAGTGCTTGGCCCTGAGTTTGGTTCCTCAGCACCACATAAAGCCAGTGTGGTGGTGCATGCCTGTAATCCCAGCACTCAGGGAGACTGAGGCAGGAGGATTGCCATTAGTCCAAGGCTAGCCTGGACTGCATAGTGAGCTCAGTACCAGCCTTGGGTACAGAGTGAATGTTCTTGAGGTATTCAGGGAGGTAGATCAAAAAATCAGTGGTCGCATCACTTTTAGAGAATTGGAGTAAACCATGAGCCATGGACAAAATGAAGCCTAAGTATTGTGATCTACTTTTAGTAATTCTAGGGAGATCTATAGATTTTAATATTTTTGAAGGTCAGACAGACCTCTCACTGTTAATGCTGTGATGATACATACTTTTGATTAAACTCGTAAAGTCTTTCTTTTTTTGGAACAAGGGGAAAAATATATTGAGTTCCTAAGTATCATGTTAGGTTTTTGGAAAATAGATTCAATTCCTATCGCTAAGGAGTTTCAGGAACCTTATTTGTCTTTTTCTTTTAATGCTATAATGTAGACTGATGCTCAGGTACCCATAATTCTGTACATATCTTTTCCCTAAATAATGAATATATAGATAACTTCTACTTCATACTTACTCACTGTAGAAATAGTTATTTGTTGACATTTCAATTTCAAACTCATACCTCCAACATTTCTCTCTCTCTCTCTCTCTCTCTCTCTCTCTCTCTCTCTCTCTCTCTCTCTCTCTTTCTCTCTCTCTCTCTCTGATGGGATCTCACTTTTTAGTCCAGGATGGTCCCAAACTTACTTTGGATTTCAACATCATAGCTATCCTCCTCCTTCCTCAGCCTCCTAAGTGCATGCAGCACTCTCATACCCAGCTTATATGGTGCTGGGGAGTGGAACTCAGGGCATTCCACTTGCTAGGCAAATGTTTTAACTGCTGAGCTACATCCTCAGCCCCCAAGATTTTTCTAGTTCATTTTTTATGTTTATGTATTGCTTTAGGAATACATTTACCAGTTGCTTTCTGTAATTTTGCATTTCAATGTCCTTTGCAAATGTTTAGCTAGTTAGAATGTAAATTTTTATATCAATAACTACAAGAGTTTTGCCATTTTACCTAGAAAGACTTTTTCCACGTGGAAAAGATGCACATTTTTGATGATATTGTTGCTGAAATCAGGTCATCAAGAAGCTAAGGACTACTCAGAGGGTCAGAGAATTTAATTTTATCTATGCCAGCAGACTCAGGAGAGCTAGCTTTACAAAAGCCTGAGCCCCAGTTCACACTTTCTTACAACATTTATATGCTATACAGCATCATGTGTGGTTATCTTTATCAATGGTGGGTTCAAATTTGGTGCACATAGAAAGAGCCTACGTGACTAAGAACCATAATTGGGAATTTTTATGCCAGGCAGGTTTACAGAACCAGAAGCAGTAAGGTTGGGACAGCTATTTTGCAATGCCTGTTTTTCAAGATAAATAGGAAAGGGTTCTGCTGATATAAGAAGCAAACAGGGTTATAGAGTCAGAAAGCTTATGATAAACTCTATTTTAAATTTAGAGTTTTGATAGAAACTTTGGGGTCTTTTTTCTAGTATTTCCCTCCTTTAATGCCCTTTTAATTTATCTACAGGGCATCTTCTTTGTCAGTATCGCTGATGTTGAGTGGTAGGTAGTTATATAAAAGCATCAACTGGCAAATGGTTTTACTTTCTACAATAGACACTACCAACTTTTTTATAGTAGTACAGATCAAGATTATTCATGGTATTATACATGTGTACCAGTAATTTTTTATTTTATCTTTTCCCAATTTTATTAATATACATATGCAATACATAATATTTGCATTGAACTTGAGTATTTTGTGCATATATATATATATATATATATATATATATATATATCACATCAAAATTACAGTCCATTCCCCTACCTCTTTTTCACCCTCCTACAACTCCCCCCTCCCACCTAACTCGCAGTATCACCCCCATTGGGGTTTGCTTTTTTTGCATATCATCTCCCTTTTTCTTTCCCACCCTCTCACCCACTCCCCTTTTCCTTTCTGTCTCTACAGAGTTCATCTTCTTAATTTCTTAGGTGTCTCTTACTTTTTTTATGATTTTGTTTTCTCATATTAGAGAAATCATATAATATTCAGCGTTCTGGGTTTGATTCATTTCACTGAGCATTATGGGCTCAGGGTGCATCCATTTTCCTAAAAACGACTCATATTGGGGCTGGAGGAATGCCTCAGAAGTTAAAGCACTTGCCTAGCAAGCACTAAGCCAAGCACTAAGTACCCAAGTTCCATTCCCCAGCACCACATAAACCGGGTGTGGTGGCGCACACCTGTAATCCCAGCACTTGGGAGGCAGGAGGATTGCTGTGAGTCCAAAGCTAGCCTGGGCTCCATAGTGAGTTCAGGACCAGCCTGGGCTACAGAGCAAGACCCTATCTCAAAAAAAGTGACTTAAATATGTCATTGTTAATTGCAGAGTAATACTCCAGTGTATAATATGTACCACATCTTCTTTATACAGTCATCTGTACTTGGGCATATTGGCTTCTTCCAAGAGTTGACTGTTATCAATTGTGATGCTTTGTAAAAGACATTCAGGTTATCACTACATAAATCAGATTTCTTAGGCTAAACTTATATCAGAGACCAAATAAATGAATTGCTACATTAAATGAACTATATCTCAAAAGTATATCACACATACAGGGATAGATATGGTGGCATACTTAGTTATTTCAGATTTTTTTAAGAGTTCTTCTCCATAAAGAAGCAGGAAGTAATAAGTGTTGTGGTTAGGATCTGGAGTGTCCCCCAAAAGCCTCATGTATTTTAGTGGACCCATGTGATGTTGATGGATTGGGGTCTGGTTTGGAGGGGTGGATTGCAGTTAAGTTAGGATTAACGGTGTGTAATGGCCACACCTGGATGCAGGAGGGACTGGTTACTGGGTGGAGACCTGAAAGGATATATAAGCTGCACCTGCCTTCCTGGAGGATGGGGACTAGTCTCAACTAGCCTCAGCTTGTCTTCCTGTTTGACCGGGGAAGCTGCCTCCACCTCTCTCTGCCAAGTACTTTGATTGTTGCCGGCCACCCCTGAGTGGATTGTGACCTTCGAGACTGTGAGCTAAAATAAACCTTTCCTTTCCTGAGTTTGTGGGTGTAGGGTATTGAGTCACAGCAATGAAAAAGTAACTAAGACAATGAGTAAGATCATTATTACAAATTTAGTTACAGAATATGCAGTTGAAACATAAAATTCAAGAGTCAACTAATAGCTGACTGAGTTTTTAGCCAAGGGACTAAGGCTATGTGATCTTATATCTTTACCATTCAGTGAAAGCTTTAGGGAAAAGAGCCCAAGAAACACTTACTTACCAACTCCTACTTTTTAAAAATTAATAATATCCCAAATCCAACCATTGCTTCTACCACACCATCCCCAGGTAATTATCTATACACATCATACACATCAAAAAAAGTTTCACAGGTTAAAATTTTATACCAATTTCCCATAGTGAATGTAATCATTATGTTTTGCAAACTAGTATATTAATAAAAATAATACTTACGGGGGAGGTTGCACATATTTTATGAGAAAGCTGGTACTGGTTGATGTCTATTTTTTATTACATTTTCTCTTTAGATGTTTCCTTTCCTCCTTGTTCTTTGGTGCTGCTTGTCTCTGTTTCTCTCAAAAGATTCCTTCAGGTGTTTTCTGCAGTGCTGGGCTAGTGGGCACACATTTCTTTAGGGATTCTTGGTCATAAAAAAATTTTACTTCTCTTTCAGTTTTCAGGCATAATTTTTCTAGATCCAACAATGTGTGTTGACATTTGCTGTCTTTTTTCTCCCTTTTATTGATATACATGTATAAGTGTAAAACTTAGAGTTTACAGTGATCTTGAGCAGTTTGTGCACATAAATATCATGGCAAAGTTACAAGTCTTTTCCCTGTCTTCTTTCGACCCTCCTGCCCCGCCCCCCACCCCCCTAGTTCCCATTATTTCCCACTCTGAGTTCCATGAAGTAATTGTGATTTGGATTTCTCATATCAGAGAAACCATTGGATATTTCACCTTCTGCTTCTGACTCACTTCACTAAGCATGATGGTCTCAAGTTGCCCCCATTTACCTACAGAAGCCTCCAACCTAGCTGTCTTTGTAGATGAGTAGTATTCTGTTGTGTATAAATACCACACTTTGTTTATCCATTGGTCTGTTGATGGGTATTTTGGTGTCTTCCACATTTTAGCTATTGTTAGTTGTGCTTCTATGAACATGGGTATACATGTATCTCTGTTATATGTTGTTTTTAACTCTTTGGGGAATATTCCCAGAAGAGATATCACTGGATCAAAGGGGATATTTATTTCCAGTCTTTTGAGAGTCTTCCATACTGCTTTCCATAGTGGTTGTACTAGTTTACATTCTCACCAGCAATGCAGGAGGGTTCCTTTTTCCCCACAGCCTCGCCAGCACTGATTGCTGTTTGTGTTCTTGGAATATACCAATCTCTCTGGAGTTAGAGGATATCTTAGTGATGTTTTGATTTACATTTCTCTTATGGCTAAGTATGTTGAACATCTTTTCATGTATTTATTGGCTATTTGAATTTCTTCATCTGAGAACTGTCTATTCATTTCTTTTGCCCATTTTCCAATAGGGTCTTTGATTTTGAGGGGCTTCCTTTTCTTCAGTTCCTTGTATATTCTGGTTATGAGTCTCCTGTCTAAGGTATTGGTGATGAATATTTTTTCCATTCTGCCAGGTTGTCTTTTTACACTGGTGATAATTTCCTTTGCCGTGCAGAAACTTTTTAATTTGACATAATAACATTTGTTAATAATGGGGACTGTTTCTTTGGCTTTTGGTGGCGTATTAAGAAAGTCTTTGCCTGCACCTATGTCTTTTAGATATTTGCCTAATTTGTCTTCCAGAAGGTTCAGTGTTTCAGTTTTAATACTTAGGTCTTTGATCTACTTTGATTTGATTTTGGTGCATGGTGTCTAGATTTTGGTGCAAGTGTGTGTCTAGATTCATTCTTTTGCATGTGGATATCCAGTTTTCCCAGCACCATTTGTTGAATGGGCTGTCCTTTTTCCAGTGTAACTCTTGGCTCCTTTATCAAAAATTAGGTAGCAAGAAGGGGTGGCAATAGTGTCTCTCTTATACTTTATTTTGTGGAAATTTTGCTTAGAATTAGTTCCTGATATCTGGGTAGCAGTTAATAAATTATTATTATTATTATTTGAAAGTAAGCTGTGAATGAAACTTCATTTCTTATGTTGTTGGGCTATGAAAGGATGGTCCATGCAAAGCACTGCACGTGGTGTGTCATCATGACATTTAGCAACAATGTCAGTTGCCCGAAGGTTAAAGATCATTACAGTAAGCATAATATCCAACACTAAAAATGTTGGAAGCAAAGACAGACATTTAGTTTTGGAAAGATTTCCTAATGATGGCAAAAGAAGCTATCAATGAAAAAATATATTTGAAACATAAAACACAAACAATGATATATTTTTGAAAAAAAATGCCAATATGTTTTCAGTTGACACTGGATACTCCACAGACTTAAAATTGGATGAGAAAGGAATAAAATTTAGTTTTTCTTTGTTAAAAAAAAAAATAGGTAGTTAAGGATATTTGAGTTTGTCTCTGCATCCTCAATTTTGTTCCACTGGTCTATCTGTCTGTTTTTGTGCCAGTACCAAATTGTTTTTAACTGTTGCTCTATTGTATAGTCTGATGTCTGGTTTTGTAATGCCTCCTGCCTTAGTCTTATTACTCAAGATTGCTTTGACTATTCTAGGTCTCTTTCGTTTCCATATAAATTTAAGGATCATTTTTTTCAAGTTCTGTGAAAAAAAAATTGTTGTAGAATTATATGGGAATGGCATTGAATCTGTATTTCTGTTTTGGCAGTGTAGTCATTTTGACTACTTTGACTATATTGATTTTACCTGTTGACATTTGCTGTCTTTTAAAGCTTGAAATATTTTGCCCAATGCTCTCCTGGCCTTTAAACTTTGCATTGAGAAATCTGAAGTAATCAGAATGGGTTTGCCTTGGTAAAGTAATATCTTTTTTCTCTTGCTGCTTTTAGTATTCTCTCTTTATGTTGTATTTTTGAGGTTTTGATTATGATATGCTGTGGCAAACCTCGTTGCTGATAGAGGTTATTTAGTGTTCTATAAGCTTCTTGTACCTGAAATTTAGTTTCTTTTCCTAGATTTGGGAAAATTTCTTACAAGATTTCAGTGAATAAATTCTTTATACTTTTGGTGCTGTCTTCTGCTCTTTCTACCACACCCATAATTATGAGATTGGTTCTCTGAATCATACATCAGCTACATATCCAGCTACTTTGCTAATTTTTAATTTTGGAGTCATGCATAATATAGCATTTGTTTCCTCAGCCTTGTCTTCAAGGTCTGAAGTTCTGCCCTCCCAATGTTCAGGTCAACTTCCTCTGCTTTCAAGTATATTTTTATATCCTGAATTTCAGCTAGATTTCATTTCAAAATTTCTACTTCTCTATGAAAATGTTCCTTCATGTCTTGCATTTCCTTATTTACCTCAGCCAACTTTTATTTGTGCCTTCTATATGCTCAGTAAGCTCTGGATCCATTAGGGCCACAATTTGTTTAGTAAGTTCCAATTTAAGCTTACATTCCTTTGAGAATATCTTGTTTGAACTGGCTGTTTGACTTGTTTATTTGCTTTTTCACTTTCTTTCCTATTAGTTTCACTATTTCAGGATCCATAACATTAGTTTATGGGATCTCAGGCGTTTCCATATGTGTCCTATTGTCTTGTGTCGTTCCCATGTTTCTGTTGAGGGACTTGACTTTAAAGGCCTACCCAAGAGGTTTCTTTGAATAAGTGTGGGGCGAGGGGCTGCAATTGTTGTGAGTTCTGTGCTGGGAGTACACAATGAGGGAGGACGTAACAGCCCAATGGCCTCTTATGTGTCATGATCACACCCAGCCCTTTCAGCAAAGCTCTCCCACCTGTCCTGGCTTCTCTCACCCAAAGGTGGGGCTCTCCCCCCTCAGAGTGGTTCCCACTACACTCAGGCACCTTTCAGGAGGTTGGTGGCCTTTGTCTCCTTTCCATAACTGTCTCTTGGTTTCTTGTGCCAGTTTCTTCCTAGGCACTGTTAAAGAGTAACCCCAAGCTCCTTGGTCTTCCTTGGTGTATCTCAGGGAAAGGGATAATTCCAGCGTCATGAGAATCTTAGAAATCAGTTCTGTGGAACTTGGCTTGTTGGTGGCTTCCTTAGCCATCTGGTTAATGGGCTGATACCACTTTGCTGATAGAATTGGCCACCTTTTATGGCCTCTTCAATGGATGACAGCTACCTAGGAGGGCTTCCAAACTGCTTCTAGCAGTTGGTGGATCTCCTCCTTGTTTTGAATTTCTTTTCCTCCTGCAGTTCAGTCCTCTTTCCTTATAAATGGCCCTATGGACAGGCAGGGTAGTAAAGGCGTATTTTGAGTCAGTTTAGACATTGACCCGCTTTCCTTCCATATGCCTCAGTGCTTGAATGAGTGCCCATAGCTTAGCCTGTGTGCTGACCAGCCCTGTGGTAAAGCCTCTGCTTTTATTAGTTGATCTACTGGAGTTATCACGTATCCTACCTTGTGTTTTCATTCCTGAACAAAGCTACCCACATCAGTAAACAGTCCTAGCTCTGAGTTCTACAGAAGCATACCTGTTAGATTTGGACTTTGTCCATGTCCTCTTCACAGTCATGATCTGGGGTCTCATTTTGGCAGGCAGGAAAGTGGCTGGATTTAATGTGCAGGTAGTCTCAAGGCAGACCCAGGGGTTCTCGTAGAGCAGCCCCTGATATTGTGTCATTTTTGTGCTGGTTAGCCATTTATGACATTAGCTGCTCAACGCAGTAACAGCATGGAGGACTCTGATGTTTATGCTCTGTCCCAGTGTGACTTTGCCTGCTTTTCTGATCAGGATCATTGTAGCAGGCAGGGCATGGAGATGTGGCAGCCTTCCTGCTGCTACTGCATCCAACTGTTTAGACGGGTATTCTACTGGCCATTGCTATGGTCCTGCCATCATATCAGGACCCCAAGTGCCACATGTTGCTTTTCATAAATGAAGAGATTAAAGTTTCAGTTCACATCTGGTAGTCATAGCACTGGAGCTCTGGTCAACAATCCCTTTATTTCTTTGAAAGCTTCTTCTTGTTTGGGCCCCCAATTCAGGGAGTCTTTGCTGGAACCTTCCATAGCATCATACAGAGGTTTGGATATTTCCTGAATAGCCAGGTATACAAATTCAGCACAACTCTGTAGCCCTGTCTCAGTTACTTTTCCGTTGCTGTGACTCAATACCCGACATCCACAAATTTAGGGGAGGAAAGATTTATCTTAGCTCACAGTTTCAGAAGGTCACAGTCCATTCAGGGGCAGCCGGCAGCAATTGAAGTACATGGCAGAGACAGAGGTGGAGGCAGGTTCTCACGACATCACAAACAGGAAGCCAAGTTAAGGCAAATTGAGACTAGTCCTCCAAGGAAGGCAGGATGCGGCTTATGTATCCTTCCAGGTCTCAGCCCAGTGATCAGCCCCTCCTAGATCCAGATGTGGAAGGCGTGGCCACTACACACTGTTAATCTTAACTTACATACCTGTAATCCACCCCTCCAGACCAGGCCCCAATCTACCAACAGCACATGGTTCCATAGACAGTCTGTAACATTTAAATACATGGGACTTTTGGAGGGGACATTCCAGAGTCAAACCACAATAAGCCCTAAGAAATTCTTGGACCTCCTCCTTGGAGCTTGGCTATGATATTATACAGATGACTTGTTTTCTCTCCTGTCCAAGAGCCCAATGTCCTTTTTGAGATGATGAAGCCTACATATTTGACCTTTAATCTACAGATTTGAGCCTTTTTCCGTGACACGTTATAGCCTGTTGTGGAGAACAGAGCCAACAAGGTTGTTGTGCCTTTCCAAGATTTTTCTTAAGTGGGGCTGGCCAAGAACAAACAGATGGAGCAAGATGTATTCTGAAGCTTCCCTGGGAAAGGTGAAAAGACCTGCTGCTAGTGCTTCGCCAAACACAGTGGGCAGATTCTGAAGCTCTGTGGCATCCTAGTCTGGGTCAGTTGCACTTTTCTTCCAGCGTGTGGATCCTCCCCCATGCAGGAGAATAGTGACTGACTGACTGACTGACTGACTGGCTGACAGTCAGAGGCAGACAAAGACATGTATTTGAGATTAGGGTAGATGAAACAGTTTGCTGGTATAGGCAGGAGGTTCAGGGGCATAGAGGAGTTCAGGACCGCTGGATGGGTGGTGATTACAGCATTGTTGACAGCACAGAGACCCTGCACTGATTGATAGTTATTTCCACGGAGCTTTTTGACCGGTAAAAGAGGAGTGTTCCAGGGGGCCTGGCACTCTATCAAGATTTCTGCAGCTGTGGATGCTGGATGCAGACTTGAATTCCTCTGCATGCCTGTTGTCACACTGGGTATTGTTTCTGCTGCACTGGAGTTACTCCTGATTTTAAGTCCACCATAATGGGTACATAGTTTTTAGCTATGCTCAGGGGTCTGTTTTCAGCCGACATAGTAAGAGATTCTTCTAGCCAGCTGATCGGGTTTGTTTGCTCTTCTCCTGGGGCGTATAGGCACCATTTGTTTTTTTTCTGAACATGGTTATGACCATTGTCAAAGTCTTTATTTCCTAGGGGTAGGCTCCCCGGTTTTTCTGATTTTCTGGGTTTTTTGAGCCCCCAGTGTTGTCAGTAGGTCCCTGTCCAGGAGAATAATGGGGCTCCCAGGTAGGTAGAGAAACTCACGAGTTACTGGAAGGCCTCCCAGTTGGCAAGAAGAAGATCAGCAAAAGGACCTGACTGCTTTGTCTTTTGTGGCGACAACTGTAATGGTGAAAGAGTTGTTAGAGGAGCCACAGGTGTCGCCATCAGAGAATTTCAGCCTCCCGTATTCACCATAAATGTCATATGTTGGTCCCCAACTTTATCATGACTTTAGGCTCCCAGGGGCCCAGGATTAGGAAGCCTCATCTCCCATTCTGAGTCAGTTCCAGCAAAGCTGAATATGTCTTGGTCAACTGGCTCAGGCTGGCATCCCTCTTTGTTAGGCTTAGAGGGCCCCTTTTGGTTCTTCATCTGTCCCTCCACAGTTAGGGCATTCGTATTCCTAATGCCCCATCTCTTTGCAGTAATCACATTCATCAGCACACAGGGGTTGTCTCTTCTTGATTTCTCTTTTGCTTAGGTACCGGAGCACTTAGTAGGATCTGGGTTGCCCAATGAAGCAGCCCAGAGCAACACCTTTTCCTTATACTTACTGGCTACTCCCTGAGCCTCTTGGTCTCAGTTCACAAAGACTTACTTGACTACTTCAAGTAGTTATGAGGCGTTCATAACTGCAAAACCTTCTTTTTGAAGTCTGCACCAAATATTACAATGTGACTGGATCACAAATGCTACGTTGATCATCCACTGGCTTTCAAGTGCTTTGGGATTAAATGGAGTATAAACCCAGAACGCCTCACAAAGTCCCTCACAGAACTCTGTTGGAAACTCATTGGTTTTCTGGAGCATCTCGGTTGTTTTGGTAAGTTGGTCACCTTTCTGGCTCCTGCCTTAAGTCCTTGCAGGCAAGTGTCTTCCATAGCCTTTCTTTCTGCTGGGATAAGTGCCAGTTGGGCTAGACATTGGGGGCCACATTCAGTACCTATTATTCAGTGTGTAGGCTATCTGTGGGCCTCCCTTGGAGCCATCTTCAGGCCTCAGTCAAGGTACATCTCTTTTCTTAAGCGTTGAAGAGGGTTAGGAGTAGCTGGCAACAGTCATCCCAAGTCAGCTGGTGAATCTGAAATCTGACTCCAGGAGGTCAATCATAGCTTGTGGCTTTTCTGAGTAAGAGGGAATGTGATGTCTCCAATTCAGGAGGTCATTGGTACTGAAAGGTTGGTAATAGAGGATGGAGTGACCCATCTGGACAGTGTCATTAGCATTCATCTGTTGAGGACACTGGATCTCCTGAAGGGGCATCTATAAGGCCTGTGGTACCTGAGCTAACAGATGAGCATCAGAGCAGAGCCATTACCCAAGGAATTCCAGATTTGGTGGCCATGGTGGTGGTGATACAGAGGGCAGCGGGCTGTCTGGCAAGGCCTGCTGCAGTGCATATGGTGGAGAAAGACTGGCTCTTCTTCCAGGTGTCTCTGGCATGTTGACTTTGTGGACTTTTTCCTTTCCTTCCCCTCTGGGACTGGGTTGCAAAAATTCTACATTGTCCCTACCTGTTGGCACAAAACTAGACCTAAGGGGGCAGTATCTGTGCAATCTGCATTGAGGAATTTATGTAGGGAAACTGATCTGATGGGCAGGAGAGTCCATGACTACTCAGTAAACAGTTGTTACAATAGAAAGGTCGAGAGTTCCCTCTTAGGGCCAGCCTATCTCAAAGAAAAGCCATTCAAGTTCACAGAGCTTGCCTAGCCTCCCCAGGGTCATTTTGACACAGTGCTCTCCAGAATAGTCCTTTTTGAAGTTTTTCAACATACCGGTTTAGAAAAGCTTCTCCCCTAGATATTGTGCCAGTGTCTCTCTCTGGACAAGAACTGTGTTCCCTCCTGTGTACCCCTGTCTGCAACAGTGATTTGCAATAGACAAGGAGGGCTGGGTTCTCTAGTGAGAAGACCAGTCAGATGCTTGTTTTGCCGTGCCCTGAAGGGGCTTAGGTGCCTCTTAGCTTTGGTCAGTTGTGCAAATCCCATGTCAGGATCTCTTGTGAGGAGGGCCACCCTACACCATGAGGATCACCATGGAACCACAGGACAGGCTCACTCAGAATCCATAGCAATCACACAGTGGCGCCGTAGACTGAACCTGAATTACAGGTGAATCAGGCCACACCGACATTCATACATTCATTCAGAGTTTAGCATATTACCAGCCTCCTTTTTGGGAAATCCCTGAACGATGGTCTTCCTTCATCAAGACCTCAGGGGGTGATCTGTCTCTGGACAGAAGATGGGCCTTACTAGGTTTTGGGTCCTGGGACCTTACCTTGTCCTGCAACTTTCCAAGTGAGTTATTCCTGCCGTCCAGTGAGTCCAGTCAGGACTCAGCCACCGAGAGAACTAAAGCAACATTTCAAAAGAGCATCCAGAAACCCATCAGGTTACATACCTGCTCATTTAACCCAGAGCTCCTCTGCTCAAGCCCAGCCAAGCTACCATTCTGGCAGCACAAGGGGCCAATAGGGTTGGAATGTTGCAGAAATCAGACCATCAAGAAGACAAGTACTACATACTTGTAGAGAGTTGGAGAACTCAATTTTATTGATGCTAGCACACTCAGAGGAGCTAGCACTCCAAAAGCCTGAGCCCTGATTCACAGTTTCTTTCATTTATAGACTGTACAGCATCTTTTATGACTTTCTTTATCATTGGTGAGAAGAGCCTGTGTGACTAAGAACCATAAGTGGGAATTTATGGCAAACAAGTTAACAGAATCAGAAGCAGTAAAGTTGGGACAACTGTTTTGCAATGCCTGTTTCTCAAGATAAGGAAGAAAGGGATTCTGCTGATGTAAGAAGCAAACAGGGTTATAGAAGCAGAAAACTTATGTTAAACTCCATTTCAGATTTAGGGTTTTGCTGTAAACTTTGGGGTCTTTCCCTATCAAAATAAGCACCTCTAAATTTTACTTTATAGTTAAAGGTATTATGACTTCCTTAAGCTGGTTCAAGTCACTACATGTATAAGCATGAAACATCGCTTTCTGAATTAACCTATTTTTTAAACCAAAGCAATGTTGTTTCAGTACTAAAGTTGGATAAAACAATCAAAATAGGGAGTTGTCTTAGAAAGTGTTCTAAGAAATTACACACTGGTCTTTTGACCTCAAATAAAATTTCAGCCTATGAGGATTGCTCTGCCCACCTCCCCCC